>PVHX01021490.1:0-29690 GCA_004024805.1 Geosciurus inauris
GTCTCTGGCCATTAGAGAAATGCAAATCAAAACTACCCTCAGATTTCATCTCACCCCAGTCAGAATGGCAGCTATCCAAAATAGCAGCAACAATAAGTGCTGGCGAGGATGTGGAGAAAAGGGTACACTTAAACATTGCTGGTGGGATTCCAAACTGGTGAAACCAATCTGGAAAGCAGTATGGAGACTGATTAAAAAACTTGGAATGGAACCACCATTTGACCCAGCTATCCCACTCCTTGGCCTATACCCTAAAGACTTAAAAACAGCACACTACAGTAAAGCAGCCACTTCAATGTTTATAGCAGCACAATTCACAATTGCAAAACTGTGGAAGCAACCCAGATGTCCTTCAATAGATGAATGGATAAAGTGTGGTACATATACACAATGGAATATTATTCAGCAATAAAAGATAATAGAATTATGGCATTTGCAGGCAAATGGATGGAACTGGAAAGCATTATGCTAAGTGAAGTAAGCCAATCCCAAAAAACCAAATGCCGAATGGTCTCTCTGATTAGTGGATGCTGATGAATAAGGGAGGTGGGAATGGGAAACATAAGAGAAATAGAGAAATACTGAACGCGACATGGGGGAGGCGGGGGGCAGGAAAGGGGAATGGGTATAGTAAAGATAGTTGATAAAGAATATATATAAATATAAATATATATATTATATATATATATATACTGTTCATTGAAAGTGCATATAAAGATGTTTAATATGAAGAATGTAATCTGCGTATAATTTTGTGCAAAGTTAGAAAAATTATGATTGTAACAATTTTTTTTTCTCTTTGCCTCAACAAATGTTTTCAGTGAATAGTGTGTACAGCTTCTGAAAATTTGTTTTTTTCTGTTATGTATTAAAATTCAACTTTTGAGAAAAATAAAAAATTAAAAAAAAATAGGAAATCTTCAATACTAAAGTAAATGTAAAAACTTAAAAAGCACGTTCTCAATTAATGGATTGAACAGAGGATGAGTCAGAATCAAACAAAAACCTGGATAATTATGAGAAATAACTCAGGAAATCACCTAAAGGTAAGACACAAGATAAATAGATCCACCCTATAAAAAGAAGGTTATGAAACTTTGAAGACAGAATGAGAAGTTGTAACAATATCTAAAGAATTTCAGTGACATAAAGTAAAAAAGATCAAGGAAAATTAATACTTGAAAAGAGCAGTGGTCTGAATCTGTGGGTAGAATGTCCTCACATTCTGGCAATAATGGATTAACATAATTTGAGCTATTAAAATCCACTGCAGAAAACTAACAGTAGTCCACATTATTTAAAAAACAATGATTTTGAAGGCAGAATACTAATGACATAGTCAATGAGGTTGGGGAGAAGTTCTGAGATTCTGAGATGATGCAACCTGAATTTAGTAATTCTCTTACCTCTGGGTGTTTGGCACAGAGAATAGCTTTTGCCAGTCTCTCAGACCTTAGAAACAACAGTTGGAATATAGATATAGACAGTGACAGGACATAGAAGTCTTCCTGTGTGCAGGACTACCTGCTAAGAATAGGATAAGATGAATACATAAACTAGCACTTCTTCAACTTCGGGCAAACAAACTCTTTTCTCTCCCAAGAATTCTTACTCTGTGATTTTTGATTAGGGTGATTCTAGATTGCTAGTGCCATCAAGTGCCTGGATAAAGAAACAAACTTCTCTATCTGGGAAAGCTAGAATCCAAATCCTAGAACCCAAATTATTGTTCCAAGTTTTTTTCCAAATACAACTTTAGCATATTATTAAAGACTGAAGGAGATAAGGCAATGTAAACAGAACCCAGCAAAAATTGGTATATAATCAAGAGACCCTCAAAGTTACATTAAAATTGCCAGAGATATTAAAAACATAACTTTACCATGTTCAAATCAATGATAAAAATTTCTAAATTTTGTGAACATCTGGAAGTAATCAAAAGTAATATAGTATACATGAATAAACAACTATATAATTGAACAAAAACTGCAAACAAAGCTAAGAGCTCAATATATGATTTTATTAGCATATCTGACACAGTGGAAGAGAGAATTAGTGATCTTGAAGGTAAATCAAAAAGTGACATCTGGAATAATGATGAAAAACAAAAGCTCACAAATCAGGGTGAGAAGACATGAACATCTAATTGGTGTCACACAGAAAAGGAACAAAAGTATAAAGTATTATTAAAAGAGATAATAGCTTAAATTTTCCTGAAATAAGCCAAAGAATATAAGAAACCACAAATCAAATCCCCTAAGACTGAAGAATGAAAAACTTTAAAATGAAATTTAGCAGAGAAGCATAAGGTAATTTCTGAAAACCAAAGAAAATGAGGAAAAAAATTTAAAACCACCAAATACATTAGGCATGCTACTTCTAAAGGAAAAAGAACTCAAATTTAACTTCTGAAAAGAAAAAACTAAAAGAAGAAAATGATATATTTTCAGCATAAAAATTCAAATGCAGTGAATAAAATGGAAATAAAATATTTCAGGAAAACAAGATCGAAAATATTATTCACAAACATACAAATGGTAAAGGAAATACTAAATAAATTTCCCTTGGGCTAAAGAAAGATGACTCCAGATAAGAGATAGAAAAGTAAAGAAGACATTTTTTTTAATTACAGTGAAGTTTGAATATTTTTCAACAAAATTTTTTTGAAAAATATCTTACTTTCCCTGATTGGATTGAATGGGTATTTTGGCAAAAAGGACAAACAAAAATGTTCCTTTTTCATACATACTAGCAAAAAAGAAACTAACAATATAATTTTCAATATGATCAAAAAATAAAATACTTATGAATATCTTCAATGAGTTATGTTTATAGTAATAATTGCAAATAAAGCCTAAGATTAAAAGATCTAAAGTATTTATGAACAAATGAAGTGTGTAAGACCTATACACTGAAATCCCAAAAATTTCCAAGAGAAAGACAATCTAAAATGAAATATTTGCCAAGTATTGAAACATTAAATTCAGTATAAACCCAGTAAAAATTTATTCAAGCATCTTGCTCTAGGTTAAAACTGACACTACTTGATTAAGTAGAATCCAAAGACATACAGCAGCCAAATCATCTTCAGAAAGAAGAAGAGAGCTCAAGGTCTTTTATAAAGCAAGACAAATCAATAAACTGTGATACTGGAATAGAAAAACTATTAAACCAATGTAATTGAATATAATCCAGAAATAGATGGACGTGTACATGACCATTCTTTTGCCAAAGTGCATATACAATCCAATGAGGGAAATAAGGCATTTTTCAAGAAATGTTCACCTGACAAAGTAGATTCAAGCTTTATTTTCATTTATCTACACAGTTACCATTGTTATGCCACCCATATGTCATTAATAGATACGGTATAACATTTCATAATAAATGAGACAAATGAATAAACATGTTTAAATTCAAAGAAGTTAAAATTTCAAAAGAATTTGTTAAATGTGATGGTACTTAAATTTCAAAAATTAGCAAAATTATTGTATTTTTTGGACACCCCATAAATGCATGAAAACAGGGAAAAATCATAAATCATACAGACCTCTTTCTGTTTACCAGTGTTGTATAACACATCACCCTAAAATTTGACAGGTTGTAACAAAGATTTATTGGTTTTTGTGTCTTTATTCTGTGGTGCGTTGGGCTGATTTAAGTGGTTTATGCCTGGATTTTTCATAAGGCTGCCGAAGGATGACAGCTTGTTTGGAGTCCCTAGTGAGTTCTGTACCTAAATGCTCCCTGGTGTTTCTTTCTTTATGGCCCATCCTTCAGGGCCTCTCCATGGAATTTAGGCTTTATGCAATATGGTAGTCTCAATGTTGTCAGGCTTTTTATATGGTGGCTGTTTTTCAAAAGTCGGGAAACAGTAACTGCCAATCAGTTGAAGGATTTTCCCTGACATAACATAATATCACATCTGCCACTGGTCAGAGTGGAGTTAGCTTGATTCAAGGAGAGAGAGCAATAAACTCTGCTTATTATCACAGGCTTTACAAGGCCATGTAGAGAAGCACACGTGGGATTCGGGATCTTATTTGAACCTCTTTTGGGAAATGCAATTTGCTAAGACATTTATTTTAGGCTAATGGTAATCATAGTGGAGGCAGGGAGGGGCTAAACGAAACAGTGATGTTTAAAAGAACTTCAACTCCACCTGCATTGTTTTATTTCTTTAGAAATGAACTATCTGAAGTGAGTGTAAGAGATCAGCTTGTAGACTTACATGGACATTTATGATATTACTTTCATATTATGCATTTTATACTTTCTTAAAAAACATCAGTGTTTCAGAAAGAAAGCACCACAACTTCCAAAGGATGGGGGAAGTCCTTTTTGACTTACGTTTATCTGTATTTAAGGAGTCATAACATGCCAGAAATTTTAGTTTTGGAATGGTTTTTAAATATTTCAGCTTTATAAATTATTTCTTGAAGCAATCAAATGATGATCCTATTTCAAAATAATTAAAAATAGAGAAGCAAATCCTCTGTAATACAGTTTTACTTCCCTGAATAAGGTTCAATAATTACCGTCTTGAAATTATTTTAATAAAGTTGTATTAAATGTACTAAGGAATCTTTATCAGATTCATAGAATGAAAAAAATGCATGCTTTGTATTCCTTCAATTGTAAAAATAGAACTGCAACTTAAATGTGAATTCTAATTTGGAACATTAGTAATTAGCTAATTTTACTGTTTTGTAATTCTTTCATTCATGAATCGCTGTGAGAGCTGAAGAACATTACAACCCAGTAGGAAATGAAAAGAACGATGTCAGCTAAGGTTAGTCATAGAGCGTGGTTTGCATTTTAATCTTGCATCAGTTTCATAGAAATTTAAATCCACTCAATCAAAAATAGTTCCAAATGTCATTACTTCTAGGAGAAAGATATAGTCATTTAGTAAGTTACTTTTCTGATCTTCACTGCTATGTTTTATCTGCCACTTAGTTGAAAATCAATTATACGGACACTGAGCATAATTTCTATATCAGGGGTGTAGGGTCCTGAGGACAATGGTTTAAGAAGGACCCATGTAGGTCACTGTTTTCCATCTCCTGCTATACCCTTAACAGATATGCAAAAGGTACTGATCAGATGCATATGCAATGTCTTGTTTTAATTTCAAAAATCTTGTTTATACCCCCATGCAGTGTACTGACATATAGTCAAAGTTGTTGGTAACAAAGACATAGAAAATTATCATCTATTCATTTCTTTGTACTCTAACTTTCCCACATCAGTATTTGATTTAAGTCAAAATATAGATTATGGTTTAGGAAAGAATCAATAAAATAGTCTCTATTCCAGTAAATATTAACATCCATTTTTTTAAATAAAATTAAAATTGTGAAAACTAAATTTTCTAGGAAACTGAAATTATCCACAATCTCTACAGTTTTTATCTGTAAACTCAAAGGAGCAATAAATAACAAATTTGCTTCCATTTTGACGGTTACGTTGCTGGGTATGAAAAATTTAATGTTGGTCTCCCCTTCTATCTCTGGTTAAAATTTGGCATTGTTACACAAGCCTGAAGTGTTGGAGATGCTGTCATTATACTTTCAAGTCATTTATACTTGTAGATTTCCATGGACATGCCTGTTCTTCCATCTGAGCTTGGACAGAGTGAGCTGTAGTTCTTCTCATTTCCATAAATTTCATTTAAAACTTGGGAAATCATTCATATATTTCTCTCTTACCTTAGATGACTAGGACCTATTAGATGCATCTGCCCTTTGCCCTGGAGCATGGACATCCCTGAGACTATCTGTTTGTTGTCTCTATCTGCCTAAACACCCATAAATCAGCCTAATGCCCCCAAATCAAGTAATGCATATGACTTATTAACAAAAAGTATATGCAAACCAGAAAAGTAGTCTTGAAAAGGTACTTCAAATAAGGATATTCAAATAAACTATGTGAAAATATGGTCAATATCATAAATTATCAAAAAATGACAGTGAAATTCTACTATGTATTTAGCATAACACTGTTTTTAGAAAATGACAAAGCTGCTATGTGTGTGAAGCAATTAGACTTCAAGAGGATATACAAGTTAGTTAATACCATTTGTAAACAGTTGGACAATATGATTTGTGTAAAATTATATAATAAATCATGACCTTGTAATTTTTACTTATATATCTATTCATGTTCTCCCCCCCACACACATAAGAGTAACCAAGTCTATATTATTCATAACTTTCAGCCAAGAGTACGACTGATAACCAATCATGGTACATTTATGAAATAGAAGGTTATAGATCAATAGTATTGAAAGCAGTGTCTCCAGGCTGTTGGTATCAGTACTGACAGGGAACTTCCTAGAACTTCAAATTCTTAGGCCCACCCATACCTACTGATTTGGAGAATCAAGAGGTAATGCTGCAGCTTTCTATGTTTAACAAAACTTTAGGGAAGTTTTGATATATGTTTAGGTTGAGAAGCACTGATTTATATGCAAAAATAAAATAAAACAAAAAAATATGAAAAAATTCTGTCCTATGCTATACCAAAAATAAATCTGTAGTTAGACTTTGAGGGAAAATATAAGGGAAATCCTGTTGTAGATTTCTATTAGGATGCTGATTACCAGGTATCTATTTTGACAAAATTCATAAACATGTACATAGAATTCGATAATTTATACTTACATGCATTATAATAGAATAGTGTAAAACATAGTATACTCAAATCTTACCTCAGTTCTTTTAATGACAAATGTCCAATAATATGTGGTTATTTTCTCTCTTAAATTGGGTGCTATCCTTCTACATGCAGAATAAAATTATTTATTTTGGGGAAAATAATAGTTACTTTAAGAAAATGTATCTGTCGCCTACACAGCGCAGTTGTTCCAGAGCATGAGGGTTGGTTGCAGACAGGCCAAAGAACGTGCCCAGACAAAGCATGGGAGACATATGGTTTGTTGGGGAAAACATAGAAGAAATCAGAGAATGCTCCACAAGGAGTTTAGTAGTGACAGGCTGAACATACAACATCTCAGTCCCTCACAGTGTTTTGCCAACCAGTGCCTCCTCTTCCTCACAGCATTTTGTCCAGTGGCAGTGACGGGATGTGTGACATGAATCCTTCCCACACTTCCCTCAGTTTTGATCCTGCCCTACTCAGAGAGGGTTTATTATCAAAATAATGCTTACAATATCAGAAACAGTGACATTGTGAGCATTATTTTGATTAGTTTGATTGCCTGACAGCATCCCAAGGAGCAACTATCCTGGCTTACATGCAAGAAGATAGCTTTCTATAGGTAACACAAACTTGCCTGGTTCCCAATGTGCATAAGAGAAAACAAGTGTCTTTTAAGATAATATGTATGTAGACTTTCTGGTCTAGGATTGCTCTTATTGGTCCCTTAATGTGGGTATGTTTTGGGGAAGAAAAAAAGGGCATTCAGGAACATGCTGTTTTACTTGTCTGGTGATATTTTGTTGTTGTTGTTGTTTTAGTGATGATAAAATGTCCAAACAATCAATTGGATTTTGTATACTTGTTTGCATGGCAGACTTTAATAACTTGAAAAATAATTAAATATTGTCCCTTTTCAGTCATTCATGTCACTAGTGTTCATTTGAGCTTTATTTATTCACCACTAGCATCTGGTAGGCATTTCACATATGTCACTTTATTAAATTTTGCCATGAAATGGATAGTATTCCTATTTTAAAGATAAAAGTACTGAGGCCTAGAAAAACTCAAAGTAGTAAATGGCAAAATAGGAAATTCTTTTTAATTTCAAGTTCATGATATTTCTAAAGTAACTTGCAGCCACATTGTAACAGAAGAGATTGGTAACTTTCCTGCTTATGTACAAAAATAATTACTAAATCTAATCAAAATGAGATCGTAAAAGAGGCAAAGGAAGCTGATGATGCTATAAATACCATTAATCTCTGTGGACTCGCATAGATTGTAGATTGTCAGGGCTGGGAGGAATTTTAAGAGTCATCTTGTTTTCCTCTAAATGTGATGCCCTGTATTTATTAGCCACTTTTTCCTCCTTTTCCCTGCTTCTGCTTTTCACCTCTCAAATATCAAGCCCTACTCACCCACTCAGAGTTTCAGCAGTTCCCAGTTTTCAAAATAGAGCAAACTAGAAAAAGGAACTGAAGCAACTCAAACACGGTAAGGCTAGATTTAAGCCCCTTTGCCATATAACTAGACTGCAAGCAAAGTGAAATCCCACTGGACCAACCAACCCCCACAGAGCAACCAAGGACACCAAGCTACACACCATCCCCGGATTCAGGGTTTTCAATCTGCTTCTCCTGATCCTGGAGTAAAGTTGTTGCTGAGCAATGATATCTGGGTCACACTTTTCACCCTTGTGCTTCTAATCAGATAATGATGCTTCTGTGCCTTGTGGGTGCTTAGGCCATAATTATCCTTTGAGTTTGTTGTTGGCTCCTTTTTCCACATGCTTCTTGTAATTTGCTTAGTACTTCATACTTCTCCTATGACAATGGCACTTTTGCCAAGTCCACACTCTGGGAAATAATCTATGACCATAAATTCTCATTCCCAGTCATGGAGATAGTTACTTATTTTTCATATTTCCCCAAAACTACCCCCGGAGTTTAGTATATCTTTCAATTGCCTTTTCCCACAGATCATTAGTCTCCAGCTGAAGCTTCTTGGCTCCCTGATGTTGGTCACATATTTGAGAAACAATGTGGGTCTAAACTACTCAGAAACACAGCAAGGTCCACTGTCAGTCACACCTACTTACTCAGCCCAACCTGATGGTGTCCAGCATAGGCTCCAATCCTGTTCTGTTTCCTCTTTGTCACTAAGCGGTCATGTCCTATCAATTCACTCTGAGATGTGATAGACATTGTCTATAAATTTTCCTTTTCCTGGTGTAGAATTTAATATAAAATATCTCTTAATTTTAGGAGATATAAAATTGTCAAAAAATGGCATCCACATGCCTTGATTCTTCAGACTTATTGTAAAGGATACTCATTTTATAAATAGCCACAGTACAGTATTTGCAAAAGAGTTCATTTAAAATTTATTTAAATTTTAATTCCATTCCTATGTGGTCTGAAAAATAATTCAGATTTTCATCTTTTCTTCTCTATTGCTTAATAAAAATTACATTATAGTGTTGGCAAATATGTGGAGAGATTAGAACCTTTATCCACTGCTGGTTGGAATGTAAAATGATACAGCTGTGTTAAAAAAAAGTTTGGTAGTACCTCAAAAATTTAAACCTAGACTTACCATCTGACCCAGCAATTCTACTCCTAGAAATCCTATATCTACACAAAAACTTGTATGTAAATTTTCACAGTAGCATTATTCATAACAAACAAAATGTGGAAATAATTCTAATGTCCATCAAATGGTAAATGGGTAAATGATGAGTGTGGCACATCCACACAATGAAATATTAGTAAGTACTGAAAAGGAAAAAGTACTAATACATGCTATGGCACAGACAAATCTTGAAAATATCATGAGTAAAAAAGATCACATTATGTGATTCTGCTTAGGTACATGCTCACAGATAGAACATAGATCAATGATTGCCCAGGCAGGGTAGTGAGGAGAAGATGGCTAACTGCTAATGGATACAAGGTTTCTTTTTGGCTTGATAAAAATATCCTATAACTAGATAGTGGTAAGGATTGACAACCTTGTAAATATAATAAAATTGTGACATTCATACAACATAAATGTGAATTTTATAATATGTGAATTATATCTCAAAGGAAAAAATATAGATCCATGGTGAAATATAATGAATGAAATATTTGGAAATGTCATAAAGAAATTCAATGGATTAAAAAATTAGAAAAATTAGATAACAATTGAACCTCAAAACTTAAATCAGATTGTATTAGACTTCTCTAATATTCTTGATCTCCTTACTCCTCTTATTTCCTAAAGCCTGAAAACAATTGCAACATCCTAGTCATTTTTAGGAAATTCTGGACTCCCATATATGATAATTTATTATTTCAAAGAAAACTGTGTTTCCATTTATTCCCATTATAATGTATCTTACTGAATTTTTATTATTTCAATCTATGTGAAAAAGTATCTAAATTTAATTCTCAGAAAAATGTATAAAAATGTGACCAGTTCTCTTCAAATTGTACATAACTTGATGCATGAATATTTAAATACTCACCAACATAAACTTAGAGGCACAACAGATTATTTCCATAGGAAGTTTTCATGAAATCATAATTATGATTTAGGGTATAAGGAATCTTTCTATCTATTGTAATATTAACATTTTCTAAGCAATTTTTATAAAAAGTGACCTTATCCTAACTGTTAATTAAAGATGATGATTAGGCCAAATTCCCTGCAATGGGACCAGAGATGCATGTTCTAGATTCTGGCCCTATCTCTGACCTCCTTCCCTGATACTGTCCCCCTCAGGCATTCTCTCCAGCCACATACTGACCTTCTGGTTCAACATGTGATACCTAAGTATTTGCTACCTCAGAGACTTTACATTTAATATTCACACACACACCTGGAAAGTTCTAAACCTGTTTTGTGAATGATCCTTTGTACTGTTAACTTGCTACTCAGACACCTTTCTGAACCATTCTAACTAAATCTCAGCTCCTCACCATCCCAACTCCACCTCATCCCTTTGCTATACTTGATCTGGCTATATTTTTTCATTGAACTTAACAATACCTAAAGTTGTTTTTAACATATTTGTTCCTATATTATCTTTCTCTCTTACTAGAACATGAGTTCCACTAGGAGAAGGGGAAGGACTTTGCCTCCTCACCGCTCTATCCAGCACTGAGAACAGGGCCTGTCACCTCTTAATCCTCAGTGCACATGTATTAAATACATGAATTCAAAGAATTCACTTTTTATTTCACAAAAAAAGGCTAAAGTTAGAGATTTTGTTTTAAATTTTCTGTCAAAATATATTTACTATGTGTTACCAATTTTGTCAGTTACTTCCACTCTGGAGGGACAAGAAGAAGTAACATATGTAGGATAAGATCCATAAGATTTGTGACATTTGCACTTCAAAACGATTAACTCCAGCATTGGTTACTGAGAGCCAATGTATAGTCTCTATCTGAGCAGGTGTTTATCTGTAGATCAGATGTGTACCTGTCCACTTCTCTGCAGCCAAGAAAAAGATGTGCTCCAAATCCTGAGGCATGCTATTAATCAGTCATATGTATTTTGACTCTCCCATAACTTAATGTGACAGTGACAATGACGCTATTAAACACAAAAATAGTGTTTGATTATTTCAAATAAAGGTAGTTCAAAATAAACTATTAAAATATTTTATTTTCTCATGGCTTTCCATAATGCATAAATATCAAAATGCTAATTAGAGTTACTATTTTCTTATGGTTTAGTTGCCATAGCTCAGCTAATTTCACTGTTTATATGAGAGCAGCAGGCTGCACAATCGTCCTGTCAATTGTTTTTACAATTAGTGACAAATTGAATTTTCTTTGGATTGGAATTAACTTGTTCCCTAGTCTGTTCCACCTGTTCATGTTCTATGTAAATGTGTTCATGCCAATTATGTGTTGAAAACAAAATGCTTTGCCCCTGCAAAATGTTCCCTGAAATGTTGCATCAAAAATTGAGAGTCTGACCAAAACCTCAGTATTGACCTTGAATGGAGACTTGAATGAACTGAGGAATATGAGGAAAACTTCTCCCCAGATAGATATTATAAGTCACTGGTATGGATAATTTTTAAAACATAGCAAGCGAAAAAAAAAGTTACAGTGAGGAATGTGTTGAGAAATGCATTTTTCGAGTGATTGTTCAGTATGTGACAATGCTGTGCCCTGCTACCAAACAAGTATCCAACATATGTGCTGGCTGCGTTGTTGGTGGGTAACATGTTGCCAGAAAGATGCCGTGTGAGAGTGTGCTTTCCTTCTTCGACACATGCTGTGGAAATGAGAATCATTGAGTTTTAAAGGCTAATTATTGAGTGAAATGATTGCTGAGAAACCAGAGATATTGAAAGAACAGCAGTTCATTAAGGCAAACATCTCACAGACAGAAACGTGTATGTAGTGGGGGAGGATTTATGTAGTCACATAGTTAAATCTGCACATTAGAATCATTTTGTCTCTTTCAGAGAAATAGAACCCCTAGTGTTCAATGTGGAAGATGTAGCTATTAATCATCTCTCACTGTGCATGGCCTCATGGGATAGTTCTTCCCTTCGGCCAAATATGTTTCTGTCTGGGTCAAAGACAATATGTCTGCATTAGCAGGATTCTTCATCATTATATTTGCATCAGCTCTGAAAATAGGTTCCTGTAAACAGATTAATAATTTGTAATTAAAACTCTTCAGTTTTTCTCATTGACTTTGCATGATTTCCATCTTTTCTACCAAATCTATTTTCACTTCTCCCATCTCCTTCTCCTCACTTTACCTGCAACAGCTACTTAGGTTCTATTTATTTCTTCAAATATCACATGTTCTTCCCATTTTTCTGCCTTCACACTTCCTAGTCTCTTTGCCTAGAAGACTCTTCATCTTCAGTTTTTACTGGACAAATTTTCTTTCATTCTTTAAACCTCAGCCTAGGTAGGAACACTTTTAGGAAGCTCTCTCCAAACTCCAAAAGAAAGTAAATTATGTTCATGATCCCATGGTTCCACTATACTCTTCCTATTATTTGTTGATCCTGTTTCTTAGTCTACTTCATATTGCTATGACAAAATACCCAAGACTGGGTAATTTAAAAAAGAATAAAGTTTTATTCAGTTCACAGTTGTAGAAACTGAGAGATTCAAGGTCAAGGAACTGCAAGTGGTGAGAGTCTTGCTGCTGGGAACTCCCTGAAAAGTCCAAAGGTAACATAGGGCATCACATAGAGAGAGGAACACATACAAGAGACAGAACGAAATTGACTTTTGTAACAGATCTACTCTAGAGATAATCCATTTGCTCACTAATCCACTAGCCCTTTAATCCATGGATGGATTAATACATCCATGAAAGCAGAGTCCTTATAATCTAGTCACTTTTTAAAAGTTCCACTTGGTCCTTCTTAATCCTCACAATAGAGATTAAACTTTAACATGAGTTTTGGTAAGGATATTCAAACCATAGCAAGCTGTATCTTTTATGTATCTCTGCTGCCTACATGAGGGCAGTGTACCCCTCATGTTCAATGCCATATTTCAAAGAGCCAGCCCATTATCCGATAAGATGTGTAGCCAATATACTATGAAAAAAAATTATCTAAAACCAATTAACTGAAATTTGTCATCATTTATGTAAAATAAGTGAAATCAAATAGTTATCTTAAAACCTAGTACTAACATGTAAAATTTCCTCAATAGTTAATGTAAAAGTTAAGATACAAAAACCTCCTTATAATAATTACCCACTGATCTACAAACACCTCTTTTTTTTTTTTTTTTTTTTGGGTACTGAAGATTGAACTTAGGGGCACTCGACCACTGAGCGACATCCCCAGCCCTATTTTGTGTTTTATGTAGAGACAGGGTCTCACTGAGTTGCTTAGCACCTCGCCATTGCTGAGGCCGGCTTTGAACTTGAGATTCTCCTGTCTCAGCCTCCCTAAGTACTGGGATTACAGGTTTGCACCACTGAGCTCAGTTTACAAACACCTCTTGATGAAAAATTTTATTATTGTGATATGAACATCTCTCTTCTATGTGAGGGCAAAATACCTATTATTTTCTTTCTTGCCCCACAGCACAGTTCAGTCTTTACCATAAACTAAAAAATATTAAATTAAGAAGTAACAATTGTTTGCAAACACTAATCATTTTATTAGGCAGACAAAAGTGAAGTTAAAAGTAGGTTAGTAAACATAGTAAAGTATAAGTTAAGGAGTCATTACAAAACACATAGCTTATATTATATCTCTCTTTACTCCCCATTGTTAATCCCTAATACCTATAATGAGATTTAAAAACCTAGTTCATGATCTTTTGAGTGTTAGGAATGTAGCTTAGTAGCTGAATGCAAATAACATGCACAAAGCCTTGGATTTGATTCCCCAGCATTGCAAAAGAAAAACAAAGAGAAAGGGAGAGAGGGAGGGAGGGGAAAGAGAAAGAGAGAGAAGGCAGTCAGGAAAGCATTTTTAATGCTTTAAGTCAATGGAAATAAATAATATATCAGCATGAAAATCAATGTAAACTCAGTATTTATACAATAGAGATTCTTAGATAAGATTTTTAAAACTAAAATTCTACTGGCCAGGTACTGGGTAACTCACCTATAATCACAGTAGCTCAGAAGGTTGAGGTAGGAAGATCTCAAGTTCAAAGACATCCTTAGCAACTTAGGGAGACTGTCTCAAAATTTAAATAATAAAATAAAAGGAGCTAGGGGTGTGGTTTAGGGTTTGAGCACCCCCTGGGTTAAATCCTGGCATCAAAATAAATAAATAAATAAATAAGTTTCACTATAATGTTTACAAAGTATATACCCTAAACTAAGTATATGAAAATGTTAAACAGAAAATGGTAAGGAGTAAAAGATATACAAAATATTAACCAAAAACCCAAATTGTATAGGAATATTCATGTCAACTAAATTAATGTTTTCATAAAATCTCTATTAGACTCATAGTCATTAGATTCAACTTACTAGAAAGCTCTAACAATGTTATATATGTGTACAAATAAAATATCACAACAGAATGTAAAGCAAAAGTTAAGAGAAACAGCAGAAAATTGAAAGATTTACAATTAGAGATTTCAATCTATCTCTTCTTTTAAATACAGATAAATATAATGTGCAAAATTAGGAAAGTTTTAGAAAATAGGAGTAATGAACTTGAGCTTAATGTAGGTGGATGTACATATAACTTTATGCAAGTTAAAGAATGTGCTTTCTTTTCAAACACATTTGGAGTGATTTTAAAATTAATCATAAATTAGATCTCAAATTCTATGATGCAGGGAAGGATTTATAGTCTACCATGTGAAACAAGGACCAGCTCCAGTCTCAGGCATTAGAAAATCCAGGCTTGCTTTCTTATCTGGAATTTCAGTGAAAAATTTCTCCTCTGCACTATGTTTGCTCCCATGATTTACCCCATTTTTTATGAAGATATTTTTTCAGATTGAGCTGATTGATGTTTTGTGAAAGTAAAAGAGCTTCATTAAATTTGAAATTGGCATCACAAAAAAATAGGATATTGAGAATCAGTGATGGTATTATGTTGAAGAAGGAGACATGGTACCCACTGAAGACAAGATTATGGGCTACAAGATAGTTACTATAAAAAATGTAAGAAGACTAATGTTGGAAAATAGATAGTAGATAATTCCTTGGCATGATTTAGGAGGCTCATTTGGGTTCCTTCTTGTTCTCTGGTGGTTCTATCACATGAGTTCTTTGTTCCAGTCACACTGGGGGTCTTTTGAAACAACTTCCATATTGTCCCTGGAATGTTATTGCTCCTTCCTCCTACTAACTTTCTCATTCAAGTTTCAGCTGAGATGTTACTTTCTATAAGAAAACTTGAGAGCTGGGGTTGTAGCTCAGTGGTAGAGCACTTGCCTAACATGTGAGACACTGGGTTCAATCCTCAGCACCACATAAAAATAAAGAAAATAAAGGTATAAAAAAAACTCCTTGAGAATCATAATTAAAATTTCCCCATTTATTCTCTATTTTGTTCCTTATATCTGTCATTTTGGACCTTTATATTCATGTCCTTGTTAATGTACTCTATACATAGTTCATGACTATTTCTCCCATTAGAATGTTTTGAGACCAGGGACCATGTTGTTTATTCACAACTATACATTCAGTATTTAACATACTATCTGATGTACAATAGATGTGTAAGAAGTAAAGGATGATTGACAACTCTCAATACATTGAAAATACAGAGTTTAAAAGGATAACCTGGATTGATGATAGAGGTTTCCATCTGACTTTCATCCTTAGAAACTATGACTATGGACAAGTTTCTTAACTTCTCAAGGATCAGCCTTTGTAACTCTAAGAGAGATGGTGGGGAAATACTTTCCTAATGGGCATCATAAATAGGAAGACAAATCCCCAATACATTTCAAACACCCAGTAGAGAAGAAAAAAATATGAATGTTAGTTCAGCCTACCCTACACAGCACCCACTTCTCTCCCTGCTGCCAGGTGAAATAAAAAGCGGGTATTACATGATTAATTCAGACTAAAAGATTGTAAGAACACTGATTTGGGTTAAATATAAGGAAGATGCTTCCTTGCCCATCCATGTTTATAAAATGGATGATTGAAAATGGGAAATTCTTGTTTTGAAAATCACATGAGACTGGATATTGACAAATGTTATTTCTGGTTTGAAGATTGTGTTGATCTAATCATACTGATAGAAGTCACAATTTTATATCGTTAATCACTTTTCTGCTCTTTTTGTTTTATTGCTTCTAAAACTTGGCTCTATGATGCTGTATTGAGCAGTTCTAACTAAATAAACTATATTTAACCCTTAAAGTAAGTAGGTGATGTCCTTTAATGTGATTTTCTGTGAACCAGGGCTTGGTTTAAGGCAGTCCTATTTTATATCACAGTTAATAGCATTTAGATTCTAAATTTCTAAAGGATTTTGGTTTAGGGTACTTTATCTTCTAAGGTGGTATCCCAGAATATGTTATCATCTTGTTTGTTTTGTTTTAGTTTTAGTTTTTGTTTTTGTTTTTGTTTTTTTTGGTACCAGGGATTGAACTCAGGGGTACTGAACCACTGAGCCACACCCCCAGCCCTATTTTGTGTTTTATTTAGAGACAGGGTCTCACTGAGTTGCTTAGTGAGACCAGCCCTATTTTGTGTTTTATTTAAAGACAGGGTCTCACTGAATTGCTTAGCGCCTCGCTGTTGCTGAGGCTGGCTTTGAACTCGCAATTCTCCTGTCTGAGCCTCCCAAAGTGCTGAGATTACAGGCGTGTGCCACTGTGCCCAGCTATGTTGTCATCTTTGTTGACATCAGGATCACAGAGAGATTCATTTTTAATAAGTATATTAATTAGTAACCATGTAATATCATCATTGTAGCTAGCACATCAGTTAAGTCCTTAATATTGAAAAGTGTGCTATATAAGATTGTAAATAATTTTGTGAGTACTCCAATATGATTTCTCAATATAATTTTTTCTTTTTTTAAAATTTTTTAGTTGTAGATGGACACACTACTTTTATTTTCTTTTATTTGTTTTAATGTGGTTCTGAGGATTGAACCCAGTGTCTCATACATGTGAGGCAAGCGCTCTACCACTGAGTCAAAACCCCAGCCCTCAATATAATTTTCAACATAAAATTTTGGTTTGCAATAAGAAATCTTTACACTAGTGAGAATATTATGTCAACATACAGAGAAAGTTTGATGTTATTACTATCATTTTGATCTTTGATGTTTTGTAGTATCAAGTCAAATTCTTTACTGTATGTCATGCAAAAAGTTGTCAACAGCAAATGGCAAAAACTACAATTTTTCAAAGTTTGTTCCAAAGAAAATCATATAACCAACATCAAAATTAGTCTGAGTAGTTAATAAAAATTCAGACATCTCAGTTCTTCTTTAGAACTATTAAACAAAAATATTTGGGGTAGAACCTAAGAACCTGTCTTTTTACAAATACCCCAGATGAATCTTGCAAACACTGAAGTTTTGAAATTTTCTATTAGCATAGAAGAACATATGGGAAATATGCAAACAGACTGTATTTTAAACCATGATTTACATGGCCAGGTAACTAAGGAAATGTAAGGAACTAAAAGCATTATGGATAATTCTGACCTAAAAATACCACTTTGGAGGTATATACTTTTGTGGCAGATGCGTGGTAAAGGTTGGTCTGGGCAGGAGAAATTAAACAAAAGTTAATTAGTATGGGGAAACTGAAAAGACAAGACAGCCACAAAGTAGAGCTTGCTAACTCTGGGAGCAATCAAGTTCAAGTTGAAAATTAGGTTTTATTAAATATTTAGCATGTAGTTATTAAAAACACTATATTAGGAAAAATACAGAATTATAGAAATGGATAAGTCTTTAAAATTCACCAAGATTAACCATTTATTGTTATAGAATCAGTCTTACAAATTCTTATAATGTTGAAATCTGTTTTTTCAGAATTTGAAAACTTTCCCAAATCAGATTAATGTCCATACTCAAGTGTATTTTACACAATCATAACAATACACAAGAAGGAAGGAAGGAAAGAAGTTTGTACAGCCACCCTAATTTTTATTGGGTGGTTATGTATATAAAATTCTCTCTTCTTTAAATGTATATAGAAAATGATGAATATTATAGAAAATAAGGAGTCACATCTGGCAAGCTATTTTTGATTTACTGAGCTAGGAATAGCTGCAAAAATACTTCCTCTTACAGACTTGCATAATCAATCATTTGTTGCTTTCTCCTGATCAGCATTCATTTTACATTACTAAGCTTTTCCCCACTTTCCAGCATTAAAGGAGGTCATGAAGCAATTTACTTTGATTTTAAATTCAATAAAATTAACAATATTTTTATTGAGCTGTAGTTCTCTGCTAGTCCTTTTCTAGGTACTACATACAGCAAAGCCAGAATCTTTAGCTATCTATTCTCCAACACCTATTACAGCCCCCAAAATGGTAGAGCATCAAAATAGGGCATTAAAGAATTTAAGCTGAAAGAAAACAATTGTAAGAATTCAGAATCATGAGGACAGTCTATGTTAACAGGAAGAGCTAGAGATTTTGTGATAGAAGCAAACACATGAGTTAAGATTTGGTAGACACTGAATAATCCTTTACTAATTTTCAGGCAACCAAATGTTTGAAGATTGAAATAAATGTGATTGTGCAGAGATCAGTGAAGAGGTAGCTTACACCTCAGAGAAGTTTTTGAATGACAGATTTTTAGATGCTCCATCTGCTTAGCAAGAATTATAGCATAAGGACCAAGAAAGTAAAATATTATAATGAAATGATTATTGATTTTGGAGCCAGAAAATATTATAATTCTCAATCATATATTTACAGTAAATAACAATGTTATCTGCACAAATTACCTACATGCTCTGAGATTATTTCTTTGTTTATAAAAATAGGAGAAATGAACCTTTTCCTTGGAGGGCTGTAACAAAAAACTTAATAAGATTAATGTAGTATCTAAATAAGAGGTCAAAAATATGAACTTTCTTGGTACCAAATATCCATCCTACACATAATAATAGTTTAATATGCATGGTATGATTGACAGAGTGATGATACTGTGGATAACGAGACATTTTCTATATTTTATTTTTGAGTATTCAGGTACATAAAATATGAGAATAGATAAAATTGTTCAAGGGGATATGTGGACAGGGATGTAGGTGAAGAATAGAAGCAAAGGAACAAACACAATTACAGAATGTGGCCAAAGGAGAATCCCACCAAGAAGACAGAGAATAAGAGGTCAGAAGCATAGGACAGTAACAGTAGGGCACAGGAATATTGATGGCAAATGAATGAAAAATATCAACCATGAAGGTATGTCCCATAGAGCCTACTGCGTCCAGGAAACCTGAAAGTATAAATATGGAAAGGTTTCCATTGAACAGAGGCCATTGTTGAGCTTTATGGGAGCAGCTTTGCCTACAAGTTGGAGGAGAAAGATCAAACTGCAGGAGGCTGAAGGCTGAATGGAAGGTAAGGAAGAGGAGACAGCGAGTTCCCACTGCTCTTCGAGACTTGGCTAACAACAGAAGAAAGAAAGCAAGGTAATTAGAAGAGATACTGTGTTAGAGTTGGAAGAGAGCCAGGAGAGAATGGAGGTGAATGAAGCTCAAAGACAGGTCTTTGGACTGAGCTGTGCATGTTTACAGGATAGGAGTAAAAACTGAATGGGAATAGCCACAATCTGCAATTAGTGGAGTGGTGGAAAGTATATAAGATCTTGCCCATCAATCACAGGAAACTCGACAGCATTTTCTTAGGTAAATCACAGAGGGGAAGAGATAGAGAAAAACGTATCAGGAAATAGAGGGATGTAGCTTGTTTTTTTTTTCTTTTTGTGTGTGTGTGTCTGTGTATGTAAATAAATTTTAACAAAACAACATATTACTCCACGATTAATTACAGAAGTGAATATCACCAAGTACCTGCATAGTTTCTACAGGGGATGGAGATGGGACTTGTGATATAGAAAGGAGAAAGGGAGGTATGTAAGTTTTAAATGGACACTAAATATAAAAGAAAATGTTTTTCAATATATGTTTTTTCTCTATTCACCTCAGGTTATAAAATGACTAACCTTGGCATCTAGGGAAGAATGATGATAGTCTTGTTTTAAGAAAAATAGAAGTTTAGGTCCAGTGCCTATCAATAATGTATTATTCAAAAGAAGTTAGAGACACTGAACCTAAAAGAGAGAATTCTATCATCTAAATCTTAAATAAATGTACACACAAACACTCCTAAAATTTAAAAAAAACAAGGTAAAGTGATATCATATTTCTAACTTCTATCATATAAAATGTAAAACAAAATTTCTGACCATCCATTTCTGTTAAGGAGCCAAATTCCACTTTTTCATGAGTAACCATGGTGTTGGACATCAGGCAGGATTCCACTTTGGTTTATTATAGTCTATTTTCCCATTCACTAACTTTTATTCAAATTTATTCACTTCCTGACATATCATGTTTTGCATTATGTTGATGCTCACTTGGAAATAGTTGTTTTCCTAAATTCTAATGATGTCTGTGCCAGCAGCTGCAAGCTCACTCAGAACCTAGCAAATGTGTATGCATAGTACAAAATTCTTCCAATTAGGATTGCTGTTTAATTGTCAAGATTGCTGTCAAGTAGCATGACCACTACATTCCTTTTGAATCCAAATTCCATGTAAATGTAAGATATTTAGGAGCTTATTAGAGAATTTTCATGGGAGTTGAATGAGAAAAATAGTTCACGTGCTTGAGGGAAACAAATCTAACTCAATTTTAACATTATTTCCTTAAACTACGTGAGGTGTATAGCAAACTGGGTGTCTCAGGTTTAGAGTTAGATATGAATAAAAATCTAGGTATGCATCTTTGGCAAGCAGTGTAATTTTACAGAAAGCTCCTAACCTATCTTAGCCTTGGTTTTTCTATGTGTAAAATGGAAATAATTAAAGTATGTACTTCTAAGGATAGTTTAAAGCTTAATGGAATGATATATGTTATTTACTTAGTGTTGTGACTATCAGTAAGTTCTCAATGAACTACTATAGTAGCTACTGTGGTAGTTAAGAACATGAGAGAAAGTATGTCAGATTTAATTCAATGCTGTATTGATCCCATAATTAGCATTAATTTTTGAATTCTCTGTTAAAATGTATTCCAAAAGATTTGAATGATGTTTTAAAATAAAATATATACTTTAAAATTATGTGTGCATATTCTTTGCCTGTGTTCAGAATTCCTCTATTCCCTCTGCAGAGATAACTTGCAGTTTCTTCTTCTTTCCATACTGATTCCTCCTTGGGCATTTGTGGATGAGATGGTGTTAATGTGATCAGGTTTTTCAAGAGCAACAGTGTCTATGCCATTTTCTCATACAATGTAACTGTTTTTTCTCACTAAAGAGGACCACCTGTTGTCACAGACTGTCATGATCCAATATTATTTTATGAGCTTGTATGTGTAATGATGCTCCCACCCTTCACAGTATTTAGACAGATTTGGCTAACTAATCAGTATATACATAGTAGTCAGTCTTTTCCTTTTTCCTTTTCCTTAAGGTTTCAGGGATCAAAACTAGGGCCTCGTGCATGCTGCTCCTCCACTGAGCTAATTCCCCAGCTCCCATTACTCTTTTTTTTTTTTTTTCAATTTTTTTTAGTTGTAGATGGACACAATGTGTTTATTTTATTGCTTTGTATGTGGTGCTGAGGATCGAACCCAGGGCTTCACGCATGTGAGGCAAGCACTCTACCACTAAGCTACAATCCCAGCCCCCATTACTCTATCTTGATAACACTTACCAGTTACACTTTTCTCATCCAGCTGTTCAGAGTTGGTGAGAAATGTTACCTGGTGGAATTTGTAGTGACTGCTGTACTAATGCTTAGACATTTACTATCTCAGCTACCCTCCATCTTTGTCTCTAAACTGTAAATTCTACACAACCCCTATGTCACTGCCACTACCACTGCTACACACTGATGCTACCATCACTGTGGCAAAAGAACAAATGTAGAAACTGAACCTGCCTAAAATGAAGCCTTGCATTTGCTTCTCCATAAATGAAATGAAAATTCACATTATTTTCTGATACAGATGCATTACATACCATATAGCAAGTGAATGCAAACTCAGAGAGGTGCAAAGGAGTATTCATTGTGCTCATGATCTGGGGACAATTACAAATGACAAAATTGGTGCTGACCCCTAAAGAAATTAGGAAGACTAAACAAGCATCCTCTACATCTACAAAAAAGACAGGAACCCACTTGCTGCTACATTGTAAAAGGAAAGATGTTCATCATGTGATTTAACTCCAAGATTTTTCTTTTTTCTCTAGCTATCCATTGGGTTTATATCTTATGTAAAAATTATAAAGAGATCTAGATAAAGATAAAAAGTTCTATATTAATAAAAGAAATAAGAGATACTAAGTGGACCCAAAGGTTCAAGTGTTTACTTCATAGTGAGAGGATGAGGGTCACGGAATGGAATGGTCACAGAAAAATAATGTTCCTTTTTAATGTCAACCAGGTAGTCTCCCAAGCTCTTCTGTGCTTAGCTTCAGGGATCTAAAAATGTCTTCTTTACAAAAATGCCACAGAAGACTAGAGGGGAAAGACTGGGTGCAGAAGACATATATTAGACTTAGAGCTTAAAAATACTACAGTTGGTCACAATGGTGAGAACACTAATACATAAACGTAATTATAGGTGATAGATAGATAGATAGATAGATAGATAGATAGATAGATAAATTATGGCTGAAATAACTGATAAATAATGATGGCTGGAAGGTTTTTGTGTGTGATTTTTAAAATGCATTATCTTAAAGAGTTTTCAAAACCTAAATTCACATGGAAAGTCACTGATGGTTATTGCTCACTGGTCAGGCATGTCTTGGTCCTCCATTGCTATGAAGTTTTACTGTAACTTCTTTGTGTTCAGATATGTTTAGGTATACAAATGCTTACCATTGTGTCACAGTTGCCCACAGTATTCCCTACACATGCTGCATGGGTTTGTAGCCTAAGAGCATAAGGCTACACCACATAGCCTACCTATGTAGTAGGCTATACCACCTAGGTTTGTGTAAGTGCACTCTATGATGATCACACAACAAAATCACCTAGAGATACATTTGTCAGAATGTATCCCTCTATCCCTGTTCTTAAAAGACACAAGAAATATATCTGGTTTTTCTCCTGTTCTTAGCCAGAGCTCCTAAACTTTGGGAAATGTTATAATTTAGATGTGAGCTGTCCCCTAATAGCCCACATGTAAGACAATGAAAGAAGGTTCAGGGGAGAAATGATTGGGTTGAGAGAGTCTTAACCCAATCAGTGAATTAATCCCCTGATAGGGATCAACTGAATGGTAACTAAAGTGGTAGGGTATGGACAGAAGAAGTTTGGCTCTGGGGTGTATAAGTTTGTATCTGGCAAGTGGAGACTTCTCTGTTTGCTCTCTGATCACCATATGAGCTGCTTTACTTCCCTCTGCCACACTCTTCTACCATGATGTCCTGCCTCACCTTGAACCCCAGGAATGACGGCAGAGTCTTATAGACTGAGACCTCTGAAACTGTGAGCTCCCACATAAACTTTACCTACTCTACAGCTGCTCTGCTTGGGTCTTTTAGTCACAGCTGTGAAAAAGCTGACTGAAACAGGAATTTTCTAAATTATAGAGATAATTAAGGGGAGAAGCCAGGTGTGGTGGTGCATGCCTGTTATCCCAGCAACTCTGGAGGCTAAGGCAGGAAGATCTCAAGTTCAAGGCCAGCCTCAACAATTTAGCAAGGCCCTGTGTCAAAATTAAAAAATAAAATTAAAAGGGCTGGAGACATGGATCAGTGTGGTTAAGCACCCCTGGGTTCAATCCCTGCAGCCAAATAATAATAATAATAATAATAATAATAATAATAATAAGAAGAAGAAGAAGAAGAAGAAGAAGAAGAAGAAGAAGAAGAAGAAGAAGAAGAAGAAAAAGTAGAACAACAACAACAATAATAATAATAGAAATGGCTAAAGTGAGAGAGAGATCTTTTATTATTTATAACAGTCATTTTCCACCACACCTGAGTTTAAGTTAATGAAGTGACTTTTGGAAAGTCTCTAAATAATCACAAAATGGTGGGTAGTGATTGCCAGGGGAACTAACAAAGAGATCTGAAGAGGGAAGAGGAATTGGATTGACTTAATCACCATTGGCCAGTGATTATCTTTGTAATGAATGCTCCATAAAAACCAAAAGAACACACTCAGAAAATTTCAGGGTTTGAAACTAGCTTTTGTCATGTGAATGACTTTTCATATTAGGAGCACAAAAGCTTCCTCTTCCTTCCGAAAATATAATTCCCCCTAAAAAGAATCATGCACCCTATGAAAAGGCATGATGACCATCCAGGACTGTGCAAAACACTCCAGAAACTTCCTCTCTTTGCCTCCAAAACCAAGCAGCTTCTCTTTCCTATAAATCCCCCCACTACCAATCTATCCTAGAGAAAGAGTTGAGCTTTATCTCTCCTATCTACTTGGTGGTTGAACATCAATGAAAGGTTTTTTTTTGTTGTTTTTTTGCAAAAGTCCAGTGCCATATTATTGGCTTCTATGCACATTGTGTAGCGAGTCCTTGCTTGGTATCACATCCTTTTATAATAAACTGATAATCTGGTACTCTAGCAGGTGCACCGCTTTCTGGGATTCTGTGAGCCATTCTAGCAAACAGTCCAAGGGGTGGAGTGAGCGAATGGTCACAGGAAACTCCAATTTATAGCCAGACTGTCAGTAGCACAGTTGACAATCTGGAATTGTGCTTGGTCATTGTAAAGTATCAGAATTTAGCTGAATTTAATTTGTTTCCACAAAAAGAATCAGAGAATTCTTTGGTGTGGGAAACTTCCCACCTACATACAGTGTCATCGTGTTGTGATTATAGATAAGAAAATAATTTGGTTTTTCTTATTCATATCCCATAGAGGAGGAATGACTCCTGAGATTCTAGACCTGGTTCTACTTGACTTGTGCATATTTCCTTATGACAAAATAAATTTTTGCATTAGTTTCAGATGAACTTTATTGTATTCTTAAAAAGCAGTTCTTTGACCTTTACAATTCAGTGAAAAGGCTACCCAAATTGCAAACACTCAAGAGATTACATTTAGGTTAGCTATAGCCAAAAACAAATTGGATGATTCAAATCATCAATTGCATATTCAAATCAACAAATTGCATATTCGATATAATTAGGAACTAAGAGCACACTTGGAAAAAAGAGGAGAGCTAACATATCTGTTTATGTCATTTTGATTTCAAGTTAAACTTTAAGAAACAAAAAATCCTATATTTTAGTATGGCAATGATAACAAATTATTTCTATCCACTAATGAAGGTTCATTTAGTCCAATTTTAGTCTAGTAGAGCAAATCGATTTGTTTTTTCTTTTTCTTTTTAGCTTGGAGGATCAAATCCAGGACCTCATTCTTGCTAGGCAAAGGCACTACCACTGACCTATATCCCCAGCCTTATCAGAACATATCAAAGAAGAAAGAAGGAAGAATTTAAACAATTATTTTATAACATTCAGGAACTTATAGTCTTACCACGGGCATATGCACTATTATTTAACAGTAATAAACAAAATGTCATCAGATAGCAATTACCTAAAGATGTGTCAAGGACTATAAATGCTGTGTGAATAGAGGGATGTGATATTAATGAGGGACCCAAAGTGAGAATATGATTATAAATTATCAGAAGGTGACAAAATCAAAACACTATGATAGAAAAATATCTCCTGGTGAACAACTGATTCCCATCAGTTTTTACAAATAATTCAATATTTTCCCCAGTCATGTAGAAACTACCCCAGCCCCAAACTGGTCTAGTGAATTATGTCAGATCTGAAAATACATTAAGCTAACCAAATATACACTAAAGAAAATACAGTTCTTATAGAATCAGTGCAGAAAATTCACTTAGCAAACAAGAAATTAGAAATGGGTCTGATGTCTGATTTCCAGAGTTGACATGCAAAATCATCCAAAATATCCACTTTTTAACAAAAAATAGAAGACACATAAACAGGAAAGTATAATGGGTATAAAGAGAAAAATAAATAAATAAAAACTGTCCCTGGGGAAGCTGAGATACTGTACTAACTAGACAAATATTTTAAACCTGCCATTAGGAATATGATCAAAGAACTAGGAGAACCCATGTTAAAGAATTAAGGTAATTAAATACCCACATGAAAAGGAATGAAGTTGCACCTGTACTTCATACCATATACAAGAACTCAAAATGAAAATCAAATATAATATGTGTCAAAAATACAGTATTCTTAAAAGAAAATAGGTGTTCTTCTTCATGACCTTAGGTTAAGTAATAGTTTCTTAGCTATAATTCAAAAAGCACAGATAACAAAATAATAAAAATAATAAACAGTACATAATCAAAATTTAAAACATTTTGTTGCTAATAACAAAGTACTAAAAAGACAACGCAAAAATAAGAGAAAATATTTGCAATTCATGTATCTGATAAGTGACATATCTAGAATACATAAAAGCTCAAAACTCAATTCATAAAGAACAACCACAAATTTTGAAATGAGTAAAGGATTTGAAAAGATTTTCTCCAGAGATGGTACAAATGACTGGTGAGCACCAGAAACAATGTCAACATCATTAGTCATTAGGATATGCAAATCAAATCCACAATGACATGTTATACAGGAGGGCAACTACAGACGATCACAAGTGTTCTTGTTGTTGATGTGGAAAAGGACTGTAAATCTCATGCCGCTGCAAGGAATGCAGGTTACCATAGCCATTTTGGAAAAGTTTATAGCTCTTCAAAATACTACATATAGAATTACCATGGTACTGCAATTCCACTCCTAGGCATATACACAAGAGAAATGAAAATGTACATCCACACAAAACTTCATAGCAACTTGATAGATAAAAGCTGAAAATTGAGCCGGGCGTGGTGGCTCAAGCCTGTAATCCCAGCACTTAGGGAGGCTGAGACAGGAGAATCGCGAGTTCAAAACCAGCCTCAGCAACGGCGAGGCGCTAAGCAACTCAGTGAGACCCTGTCTCTACATAAAACACAAAATAGGGCTGGGGATGTGGTTCAGTGGTCGAGTGCCCCTGAGTTCCATCCCCAGTACCAAAAAAAAAAAAAAAAAAGCTGAAAATTGGAAAAACAAACGCCCAGTCCATTAACTGGAATGGATAAATAAAATGTTTACTATATCCACACAATTAAATATTATTCAGTCACACATAGAAAAGAAGTACTGATATTTGTTACAACATAAATGAACTTTTAAAACATACTATTTTTTTCCACTAAATGGAAATGTTACAGACAATAGAGTCATAAAATATATTAATGGTTGCCTCGGTTTGGGTGTGTAGGGATTTAAAGTGACCTAATTTTTTCGAGGGCAGTGAAAAAGTTCTACAATTTCATTGTCACGATTATAACACAAATCTGAATATACCACTCAATTATAGATATTAAATTGTTGAAATTTTAATATTAAAGTATACTTCAACAAAGTTGTTAAAACCAAGAAGAAAATGTAAGACAAATTTAAAAAAAAATGAGATGGAAGATTCACTCCAAATACTTCAATAATTATATTGACTACAGATTAGATAAGTAACTTAATTAATAGTCAAAGATTGAAGAGTGGATAATGAAGATGAGAAATTATTTGAATGTAAGAATAGAAAAACATTAAAATTAAAAGAGTGGGAAAAGATCTACCTTGCAAGCACAACTTGAAGAAAATAAATATAGATAATATATATGCTAACATATACTAATATAATTTAAGATAAGAGGTAAAGTGGGCCATCATATTAAAGTTTTAACACAAAGAAAAATATAGTCTTTCTAATTGTTCATGATTCTCTTAATACAGCTTCAACACATATGAAGCAAAAAGTGAAACACAGGAAGTGTAATCAAATAATCATTATTGGACATTGTAGCACACAGTACTTAGGTAACTGATTGAACAAGTAGACCATAAATATAGATGCTTTGAACAACATGACTAATGTAACATAATTTCCATGTATAAGGTACTACATAATCCACTATAGAAAACTTTTTCACTTTCTATAAACATGAAATATTTATGCAAAATGAATATACGCTGCATAAAAAAGTCTCAATAAATGCTTCTAGTTACGTGGAAGATGTCCTTTGACCACAGACAATTAAGCTATAAATCAATAACAAGGAGAAAAATTTAAAATCTGTTTAAAGAGAAACAAAAACTTCAAATAGCTCATAACTCAAATGAAAAATAATTGTGAAAGAGTAAATACTTTGTACTGGTGATGTGAAAATACATCGGACTAAAATTTGTGAAATGCAGATGAAACATTTCATGGAAGTGTATTTTTCTGCCTTAAAGTATATATTAGGAAAAACAAACTACAGCAACAAACCTGAAAACCAATTATCTAAATATCTGTTTTAAGAAACTGAAGAACCAAAGAAAGAACTTAGAGAAAGAGTGCAAATTTAACATGGAGCTACTGACATAGAAATCCAATGTAAGAAAGAGAATTAACAAAGTCTACAATGTGGTTCTTTGAAAAAAATTAAAAAATTGATAAAATCCTGATAATGGTAATAAATAAAAAATTAGAAAGACTAATTTGCTAATATCAGGAATGAAAATCAGAACATAATAAGCACAGATCAAATTTTGTGACGTATATAAGAAAATGTTATAAAACATGCTTGAAAAAGATTTGAAACTTTAAATTTTTTTTATTTTTTTATTTTTTTTTACTTTTTCTCAAAAATTGCATTTTAATACACGTTATCAAACATAACAGAAAAAAACAAATTTTCAGAAGCTGTACACACTGTTCACTGAAAACATTTGTTGAAGCAAATAGAAAAAATTGTTACAATCATAATTTTTCTAACTTTGCACAAAATTATAAGCAGATTAAATTATTCATATTAAACACCTTTATATGCACTTTCAATGAACAGTATATATATACACACTTATCAACCATCTTTACTATACCCATTCCCCTTTCCTGCCCCTGCCTCCCCCATGTCACGTCCAGTGTTCCTCTATTTCTTTTATGTTTCCCATTCCCACCTCCCTTATTCATCAGCATCCACTAATCAGAGAGACCATTCGGCATTTGGTTTTTTGGGATTGGCTTACTTCACTTAGCATAATGCTTTCCAGTTCCATCCATTTGTCTGCAAATGCCATAATTTTATTCTCTTTTATTGCTGAATAATATTCCATTGTGTATATGTACCACAGTTTCGTTATCCATTCATCTATTGAAGGACATCTGGGTTGCTTCCACAGTTTTGCAATTGTGAATTGTGCTGCTATAAACATTGAAGTGGCTGCTTTACTGTAGTGTGCTGTTTTTAAGTCTTTAGGGTATAGGCCAAGGAGTGGGATAGCTGGGTCAAATGGTGGTTCCATTCCAAGTTT
>PVHX01021491.1:0-29691 GCA_004024805.1 Geosciurus inauris
GGGTAACAGCCCATGCTTTTGGACGTGTCCTGAGCCAGGCACTGTGCTGAATGCCTTGCGGTGCAGATGCTATTGAGTCCCACCTGCTACAGGTTAGGAGGCTGGGACTTAGCAAAGGCTAAGTGACTCACAGGGCAGACAGCCAGCTGGGGCCGAGTGGGGGCGTGAGCTCAGGGGTCCCCAGCCCCATGCGGTCAGTCTCGCCCATTGCTGGATAGTGCTTGTGCATTATTTTGGAACATGGAACCTATGAACATTGTTGCTTTCCCCAAGGTTTGATTTTGCAGAGCCACATGTGAGGTGTTAATAGATGAGCATACCGTGGTTGGGTGCTTGGAGTGGAAGATGATTGACAGGGTGAGCCTGTCAGTCATCAGGGGACCCACTGTCTGTGGTGAGGGTGTCTGAGAAGCACTGCCTTGAAAGTGTGTGTCTGCTCAGCTGCTGCAGTGGCTTCTGAAGAAGGTGGCAGAGAGGCCCCGCGAGGTGCCTGGGTCTTTGCCCCTGGACAGGGCTCTGGCTAGTGTCCTTAGAATGCTTTTTTAAAAAAAATATTTTAGAGTAATAGATGGACACAATATCTTTATTTTGTTTATTTTTATGTGGTGCTGAGGATCGAACCCAGTGCCTCACACGTGTGGGCCAAGTGCTCTGCCACTGAGCCACAACGCCAGCCCTCTAATTTTTATTTTGAGGCAGGGCCTCAAAATAAAATTTGAGGCTGGCCTCGAAGTTGTCATCCTCCTGTCTCAGCTTCCTGAGTGCCCTGCAGTGCAGATGTGGCCACCGCACCCCTTAGGATGACCTTTGCTCAGTTCCCCAGGGCAGCTTCTGGCTGTTGGTTCCAGCACTTTGGGCAGTTTGTGGGAAGGGCTCTGAGTGGTCAGCCCAGAGATGGGCTTGCTGCCGGGATACCTGCTCATGCCTTTGCTTGGTCCAGGTGAGTGCCCTGGGAGGGGCTGGCATGGGAAAAGAGTCAAGTCCTGAGATGCCCCGTGGCCAATGTTGACCGGCCTGGCACCAATGAAAGGCTTTGTACAAAGTGACAAGCTTGTTGAAACTTTTTTATTTTTATTTTTATTTTATTTTTGGGTACCAGAGATTGAACTCAGGGGCACTCAAGCCACATCTCCAGCCTCATTTTGTGTTTTATTTAGAGACAGGGTCTCACTGAGTTGCTTAGCGCCTTGCTATTGCTGAGGCTGGCTTTGAACTTGCGATCTTCCTGTCTCAGCCTCCCACAGTGCTGGGATTACAGGGCATGCGCCACCGTGCTTGGCAAAACTTTTAATTTAGCATGAAATCTGTGGGAATGGCACCCGTGGCAAATGGCTTGTGCGCCCTCAGGCTGTGCAGGCGTTTCTAGGGTCCAGAGTGGAGACTCTGGGTTGATTCTTGAATGCACATTGGAGGGGGCAGTGTGTGCTCATGGTTGGCTGCCTGGGATCTTGCCCCCACCTGACACTCCCAAGACCTCCAGGTGGAGAGGTTCACAGTCACGGTGTACCAGCCTGGCAAGGACCACCAGGACGGAAGCCTGAGGGATGGTGTCCTGAGACCTAGTCCTTCCTTCTCTGCCACAGAGCTTCCTGGGAAGCTTTCTAGCTCTTTAGGCATCTGCTCAGGAGGCGCATCCTCAGGAGAGGGGAGCCCAGGTTCTGCAGCGACTCCATACTTGTCCTGGAGACCCGGGGTCATTGGAACCATCACAGGACCCCTCCTTCATAGTAGACGTGGCTGCATGGTCCATGTGGGAGAATACGATACTGCTTCTGTGGCCTCAGGAGCTGCCACAGGCTCCACCTGGATGTGCAGTGTTCGAGGAAACACTCTGAACATCAAATCTCGGGCACTGACTTGTCTCCCAGGCGATATGAGGTGGAGGCCGTGCTGTTGCTGGAAGGGCGAGTCCCAGAGCCCCCTGGGGGATGCAGGCCTGGAAACCAATGCTTTGCCTGGTTTGCTCAGGCCAGGGTGGCTGGGCGCCTGGGGAGGCCCCGCTTGCCTGCTGTGCGTTTCAGTCTGTCTTCTCTCTCCTCCTCTGGGTTCCCAGCTGAGGCGCTGAAACAGAGGTTAGAAGACCTGGAGCAGGAGTTCGGCGGGCTGCAGGTGGGGCTCCCTTCGAGGCAGCCAGCTCTCCACAGCTTCCTGGGCCACTTGGTGGTGCAAGCCCAGGCCATCCTGCAGGTTGCGGCTCAGCAGTGAGTACTTGGTGGTCACCACCACACCCCTTCGTCTTCTCTTGGGCTGAGAGGGGCTCGGCCATGGAGACCCCCAGCTGCTTTTTCCTGGGAAGGGTCCCTTGTTGGGGCAGGTGGGGTCTTTCCAGAGGGAGGTGCCCTGGGGGTCATGCTGCCCCAGAAAGAAGCCCTTTCTGATGTTTGATTGACAGGAGAGAGCCTCAGTAGGGCCGGGGGCAGTGAGGTTCTGGCTTGCAGTGGGAGCCAAGGGTCCAAGAAGGTGGGAGGTGGGGCCTGTCCAGGCAGCTGGGCCTCCTGCACATCTTGTAAGATCCATAGGTGGCCCCACAGTCTAGGAAGGGGAACTGTCCTCCTGAGCCTGCCTCGGCTCCTGAGCAAAATTGCTGCTTGTAGCCCCCAAGGCTCCCTGGTGTTGGCACTGCAGTTGCTGGTGGTGTCTGCGGGGCAGCGTTTCCAGGACCCCTGGGACACCCACCCGTGGACACTCAAGTCCCTCATCAAATGCTGCAGTGTCTGCACAGAGCCTGTGTGTGTCCCCCAGTGCCCTCGGCCATCTCTGGGGACCCTCACGCCTAGTGCAGCATGAACGCCTTGCGTTGTTCAGGGAGTAAGGACAAACAACCCAGAGTTCAGCACCCATGAGCTCTAGAGAATGTTCTGGACCCACGGCTGGTTGAGCTGCGGGTGCAGGACCTGCTGAGGAGGGGTGTGGAGGACGCTGACCGTTCAGCCCCGTGGGTGCGGCTGGCTGCATGCCGGAATCACCCAGGAGTTCTGAGTGAGTGCCGTCCAGGCTCCGCCACGGGTGAGCTGAGCCAGACGTCTGGGGTGGCCCCTGCCACTGGATGTTGAGAAGCCTGAGGGCCACCGCCCGCCTGTCCCCTGCCTGGGCGAGGCCTTCTGCGCCCCTTGGCATACACGCGGCCCCAGAACCGGCTTTCCCGCCTCCAGCTGCCTCGCGAGCACACGCCGGGCCTGTCCTGCTGAGCACAGGGCGTCGGCCGGCAGCGGCTCGTGGTGCCTCCCTGAGCCTGTCTGGACCGTGAGCCCCATGCTTCCTGTGTGGGTCGCAGCCCCCGTGGAGCGCATGGCACGGCACCGTGGGGCCTTCCTGTCAGCGCCCCGGGCACTGTGAGGTGGCCTCTTGCGGGCAGGCCCCGCCCCATTCCCAGTCTCCGCTGGCCCGGCTGAGCCTGCTCCTCGGATCCTCTTCCCGGGCCGCGGGTCTTTCCGGCCTGCCCTGTGCGGTTCTCCTTTGTCCTGGTCTCTTTCTTGTGACTGTCAATTATTTGTTTCTATTTATTTAACAAGCACTTGCGTAACAGTTACCAGTGCTTTAGAAGTAACGAGTTTAATTTTTATTGTAATAAAATGAGCACAACATAACCTTCACCTTTTTACTCACTTTAAGTGTGCAGAGCAGGGGTGCTGAGCATATTCCTGTGGCCACCGTCCATGCCCAGGGCTCCTCATCTGGCAAAGGGGAAGCTCTGTCCCCGCAACCCTCCCTCACTTGCTGCCTGCAGACATCACTGTTCCTTCTCTGCGCGAGACTCTGGGTGCCTCCTGGAGGTGCATTCGGTGTGTGTCCTTTGTGACGTCCCTGAGGTTCCCCATGGTGCAGCAGGTGTCAGCGTCCTTCCTTCTGAAGGCTGATGGGTCTCACTGTGTGGATGGCCCATGCTGGGTGTGTCCACTCCCCTGCGGATGGGCAGGAGTCGCTCATGTGTCGTCGGGGCTGTGCTGGTGGCTGTGTCCCTCTGTGACTGACAGCCACAAGTACCAGAGGTCTCGCCCAACCACCCGTTCCCACGCCTGGATCAGCAGGTGAGGAGGCCAGGCCCAGGGCTTGGCAGAGCCAGCCGTGAGTGACCCGGCCACCAGGCTGCCTCTCAGGGGCATCTGGCCCAGGCCTGTCTGTTTCACCTGTGTTTTCGTCAGCGTTTTGGTTGTTCTGACCACAAGACCTAAGAAAATTTTAGAAGAGGAGAAGTTTGTCGCTCATGGTTTCAGAGGTCTCAGTCCTTAAATGGCCGACTCCAGAGCCCTGGGCCCAAGATGAGGCAGGCATCATAGTGGGTGGGCATGTGGAGGTCAGCAGCTGGGCATATGGTACCAGGCGCTGAGAGAGTTCTCTGTGGGGACAAAATATGTACTCCAGAAGCATGTGCCAGTGACCAGCTCCTGCAGCCACACCCCCTACCTGCAGTCACCACCCAGGTGACCCAGGGATCAGTGCACTGGTGAGGTCAGGGTCTCGTGACCCGAGCATTTCGCCTCTGAGCCTTCTTGCACGGTGTCACACGGGAACTTTTGGGGGACGCCTCACGTCTAAGCCAAACAGCCTGGCAGGCAGTGTGGACAGTGATGCTTTTGCTGCAGCCTTGGCTGTGTCCTCCTTATGGAACAGGATTAACCAACACAAAGCTGGTGGCCTACATTTTCAGCTGTGTTAGGTCTTGATTGTGACCTAGCGAAACAGCCCGGTCCCAGCGTCCACCCTCGTGAGCCGCCATGGAAGCAGTTTTGGCCACACGTCTGCCAGGCCGCGTAGCCTGGCCTCTTCCCTAGCGGCTGCTGTCGCTCGTTTCCTCACCTGAGTGCCGGGTGCTCATGTCCCGTTCACCTCTGAGCCCACCTGATCTGCCTTCCAGGTATGTTGTGCCCCAAGCTGTGAGGCCGGCCGTGGCCTCCGCTCCCGTCTGCTCGCTGCCCTGCAGAGTCCAGAACGGCAGCTGCAGCCTCAAACCTGCCTGTGGTTCTGCCCTTGCAGGTCCTGTGGCCTCGGACCGTTCTCCTTGCCCTGCTGAGATGGGTGCCCTCTCCCTCCCCTCCACCTGACGTCCCCACCCCCAGGCTGTGCTGTCTGCTCACCAGGGCCCTGTCTGGGTGTCGGGAGCCCTCAGAGTCCAGCTCTGCCCTCCCCGCTCCCAGTGGCCACCCGCGCCTCAGGCTGCCACGCAGGCCTCCCTCCCCTGTGCTGAACTTGTCTTTTCACCCATGAAAGCATCTGTTGCTTTATCTATGCCTCATCCACATGTTTGAAGCCAAATTTGCTCCCTCTCCCCATTCAGCCCTTCTCCTGTGTCCCCGTCTCAGTGGCCTCTGTGTGATCCCCCAAGGAGGACGGCGGGGCCTCCCTGGCAGAACTTTCCCTGTGCCCCAGCCCTGATCTCCACGTCCAGTAGCTCCTCTAGTGGGATCCTCTCATTCTCACGCCTCATTAGAAGATGGGTGGGGTTGGGTCACGTTCCTGACTTGGGTCACTTCTGTGGACCTGCCTTCCCTTTGCCATGGCTGGGCAACAGAGACTCCAAGTCCTCTATTACATCCTCCCAGTGCACGTTAACGTGCCTGTCCTCCAGCGAGCCTGCTGCCCCTGTGCCTGCTCACCAGCCACCTGGTTGGACTCCAGGCCTCCTGGGAGGGAGGCATTTGCAGTTCTCCAAGACGCCACCAGGGGGCGTGGACACAAAGTTCTCAAAGGGGAAGTCGGGTATTTTCAGAGGAACAGGCTTTTCCTGTAGAAATGAATTAGGTGCCTTAACTTGGTAAAGTTCCAACACTAACGACACGAGTGAATGCCTCCTGACCTCTCTGGGATCCGGTATGTCTTGGAGACTCTGGTGAAAGCTGTGGACATCAGCAGCAGCCCCGTGTGTTCACACGTGCACACCAGGTGCCGCCCTTGGGGACCCTGTGTTCCTCACGTGGCCCAGCCCTGTCTCTCTGGTGTTGGCGCCCATCTGCTCGGCCTGGTGCTCATTCCCTGGACTCTCCCCTCAGTGGGGAAAATGCAGGACTGTTCTGTTATTCTGCCATCTGCTGAGTCCTCTCCTCCTGTTTCTCAACGATGCCTTGGGCAGATGGCACAGGTGTCCAGGTCGTTTTTAGTCACCTATTTTCATGGTCCAGTCCAAAACTCCCCTGCCTGGGGTTTGGATCCTGTCCCTGTCACCACACCCTTCTTGGCTAACAGGCTGTGTGCCCTCTGTGTGCAGGTGTCCACCTGCCAGCTCTCTTGCCGGCCACAGGTGGTCCCCCAGAGGCCCTCCCCATTGGGAGTGGTGACCCGTGCCTGGCTCAGGTCAGCATGCATCTTCCCGGGGTGTATGTGAGATGGCTGCCGTGCCCCAAGGGACAATCATTACACATGTGCCAGGGGCTGTTTCTGAATCCTGAACTGGAGCTGGAGGGGTGACCCACAAGGGACGCTGGCATGTGGTGTCCCACTCCTGGAGTCCCACTCTGACCTGTCATGGCTTTGAGAAGAGATGGAGCAGGGAGAGAGTCAGTCAGTGAGCCGGGCACAGGGCTCCTCAGGGCCTGCTCTGGAATTAGTGGGTCAGAAATCAAAACTCCCAAGGAAAGCTCCCCAGGCTACCCGCTGGGTTCAGACTCAGCCGCAGCCTGTCCCGCGCCCACTGTGCCTGCCCAGGGACCAGCGACTGATCCCTGCTTCCCTCCGGGGGCGTTTCCAGGAGTGGAGTAAGATGGCACAGAACACGAAGGTGTGGCTTCTACAGCTCCCCCTCGATTTTGGACTCAGCGGCGTCCACAGGGAGGGCCCGGGTTGCCGGGGCTGTCCTGGCAGCTCTCCCACGTCCGCCCTGCTGAGCGGCCCAGCTAACTTGTGGCACATTAATTGGACGAGGAAGCTCTTTTTAGGTTTGCAGCTCTCTTCGGGGGCCCTGGGACTGGCTGAACACCCCTCCCTGAGGGAACAGTGGTGTGCTGTGGGCTTGGTGGACGCTTTGCTAGGTGGTGACTGTGTGCACTTCAGAAGGGCTCACCGGGCTCTGCTCGACCTGGTGTCCTTCCTCCAACCACGGAGGGCAGCATTGGCCTGGCGGTCTTTGTCCCTTCTGAGACTAGAGTTGTCTGGGCCCATCAGTGACACAAAACGGCTGTTTCCCTGGCCCCACGGAGGCTGACCCCACCAGAGTCTGAGACAGGCTCCCCGCTTCTCACCCGCGAGGCTGCCCTTGCCCCAGGGGCAGGACCCTCATAGGCAGACCCTGGGCCTCTGCTCTGCATTCTCATCTACAAAGGCTTCTGAAGGTGCCGGCAGGGTGCAAGGTGCAGGGCACCACAGGGCCCTGGGCCTGGTGCTGTGCTGGCAAGGAGGTGGCATGTGGCTCCTCTAAGGCCACACGCCCTGCAGCCTGTATGGGACCTGGCGGCACGGGGGCTGCAGCCTCCTTTCAGTATCACGAGACAGGCACCCACACGTCGCATCCTGAATGTGACCAGGAACGGGGACTTTTCTGTGTGCAGTTTGCAGCCTGTCTTCTCTGTGGCCTAGGATCTAATTTTAACAATGGTTTTGTTCTTCAAATTATGGATGGACAATGGACTTGAAAGACTAAGATTTTTTCCGGTACTGGGCAGGCCCAGACGGGGCCTGGGTGAAGCCCTGGGTTTGAGCGTGGGGTCTCAAACGGTCCATCGCCCTGGGCGTGGTTGTGACATCCTGTCCTGCGCGGTTCCAGTTCTCACCCTGAGGGTTCGCTCGTTGACATGCTGATGAGTTAGCGGCAGCATGGTAACGGGCACTGACACGGGACTGTGTGTGGAGACTCTGGACTATGAGGGCAGTGCGTCCTCCAGACAGGAGGAGCCTGGTGCTGAGGTGGAGGGTGCGAAGATGCCTCATTGCCGGGCTGCGCCGGGTCCTGGGCCTCGGCCTCAGTGGATGTTTTCTGTACAGTGAGAGACGGGGCTGCGCTGGTCACCAGGCCTTCTCACGGGTTGGACAATGACTGTGATTAACCGTCACACAGAATCCCAGCAGCCCACTAGAGCCCCCCGTGGCTAGGGTTCAGCTCAGAAATGCCCACCCACCCAGGCGGCACCCATTTAGGAAATTCAAGAAGCTCTCGGTACCAGCACGAGCAGAGCCAATTGGAAAGAAGTGAGTGCAAATCGGAGTGCGGTGACCTCTGGGTCGTCCCTGCTGCGACTCTTCCCACCATTCCGCAGACGTTTGCTGAATCCCTGCCCAGTGCTGGGCGTTGGGGACAGCACTATGAGCTGGCTCGGTCTGCCTACGAGGCTTGTAGCCAAGAACGGGCATGTGCGGTGTCCTGGAGCCCAGGCAGGACGAGCACCCTCTCCCACAGCCACGGGGGCCAAGGGCCATGTGGAGCCACGGGGTGTGTGGAGGTCCACAACCTACCACGTCCTTGACCCTTACCTCACCACCCTGTGCAGGACGGTGTGTCCATCACACAGGAGCTCCAGTCTCCTGAGGCAAGTGTGGAGCCGCTGGGCAGGACAGCAGCAAACTGTCTGAGGAGAGGTGCTCCCTCTGTTTCCCCACGTGGCCCCAGTGTGAGGACGGGGTGTGCATACAGTAGGTGCTCAGCATCACTTCTTGCATAAGCTCGACTCCACCATCAGCCCTGTAGGGAAGGTCTCGTTGCCATTGCCTCCCCACTAGGAGGACAGGAAGGTTGAGGGTCAGTCAGCCCGAGGATACAGCTGCAGGAAGGCCCAGGGGAGGTGACTGCAGCCTCCCTGCAGGGGCTGTGGGAATACCCAGCAGGGGACTTTCTCCCCAGGTGGGCGGAACGTGCTAGAGGCCAGCAGAGGTGGCTGGGTGTGGTGGCCGCACCTGCAATCCCGGCAACCCAGGAGGCTGGGGCAGCAGGAACATGGCTGAGTCAAGCCCGGGCGACTTGGCCAGATCCTGTCTCCAAAGAAGGAATACAGAGGGCTGGGGACATAGCTCAGTGGGAGAGTGTCCTGGGTCCAGCTCGTGGGCACCCCGCACACCGGCGAGCACCAGAGTGTGGAGGGGCCAGGGGCGCCCCTCTCCTGACTCGAGTGACCTCCGGCATCTCCCGCGACTGCTGCCTCCTCGGCGAGCTCAGTGCTGACATGTCCTTCAGGTCTGTGACAAAACCAGTCGTGTGCGGTGAACGTCAGGCTCCCAGTGCAGCGTGGTTAGCTTAAACGGTTTTCGTTACTATTATCTGCCTTATGCCCAGGAGACAGGCTTCTCAGGGCCGTGGTGGGCTGTGGTCAGTGGAGGTCCTCCAGGGTGTCCAGGGCTCTGCCCGAGCAGGCTCCGGAACGGAGGCACGCTCCCCTCTCCACAGGGCTGTGACCCCCGGGGGAGCTGCGGTGACGTGCTCCCTCATCTTCTCCTGAGCGTGTGCTTGGTGGGCTCAGGCGAGGTTTGCAGCACGGGTGTCCCACCTGGGCGCTGGGTCCTGGGTGTGCTCCCTGGGCGGAGTGCGTCTGCATTGCAGGGCAACGTTTCTGCTGACAGTTTGCCCTGCTCCATGGAGAAACTGAGCCTGTCTACCGCGGTGTAGCAAGCAAGCACAACCCCTCGCCCTTAGTAGGTGGGCCCAGCAATAGCTTCTCATGACGGACGGGAGGGAAAGGGGACAGAAGCGCGGTGCTCCTGAGGCTTCGTAACTCACTGCCTCGGCCCCTTCTGTTACTGTAACACAATGCCTGACACTGGGTGGCGTGTAAAGAAAAGAGGCTTGTTAGGCTTGTGATTCTGGCAGCTGGAGGGTCCAAACAACATGGTGCTGGCCTTGGGTGAGGGGCCCTGGCTGCCTCCCAACATGGCAGGAGCCAGCTGGCTTCTGACAGCCCACTCCCACAGTCACCAGCCTGTCCTCGGGGCAGGAGCCCACTCCCCGGAGGAAGCACTCACCCGCTCACGGGCTTCAGCGCCTCCCCGGGCGAGGCTCAGCGAGAGTTGTCTAAGCGTTTCCTTTATGAGACTGGGGGGTGCGGGCCCTGCATGAACCTGCGCAGGTGCAGAGGCCCTGCGGCAGCACACAGGCAAGCGCCTGCAGCCTCAGGCTCCCCCAGGGAGCCCCCTGAGGCCTGGGGTGGGCAGGCAGAGCTGTGCGGGGCTTGGCCTGGTCTTTCTAGGACATGGGTTTGGGTCTACGCTTCACACTGTCTGAGGCGCGGATCCCTGCAGGCAGCGAGCCCGTGGGGACCGAGGTACTGGGGGGATTTATTTGGAGCTGAGACACATCCGCGCGCTGCAGGGCAGGTCGGCTGTGTGAGGATGTCGCAGAGTGCAGCTGACTGGCGCGTGCGCTGGAAAACAGCTTTTATTTGTTAGAAGAACAGCGCATCTCACCCTGGCAGCATCGGACAAGGTTGGCCAAAGGAAAGGCCCAGCCTGAGATGCGCGCTGGGAGCTGGGAGCGTGGGCGCTTCCCTCCGGTTCCTGCACATATCGTCTGCATGTGGGGGGCTCCCGTTACACACATCGCCGTGCAACCTGCCGAGCAGGAGCAGCGGTGGCAGGGACGTTCTCCGTGACGCCGTCTTCCTTCCTGACCCAGTCTGAGGGCTGCTGGCCCGGGGGCCAGGTTTGCTGGCTGACCTCCTTGGGTCGGGGTTCACTGCACTGGCCCTCAGGTGGCCGTGAGTTTAGGGCCTACGGTTCGAGGCCACCAGGATCGTGTGGTTTTTCTGTGGCACTCTGTGCACAGCTACGCGGTGCTGCAGGATCGGTTCTCAGAGTGGGAAGGTAGAGTCCAGCCTCCTGCGTTCCCGGTCTCTCTCCCTCTAGCCACTCTCACTAGAGACTCGGTTTCGGGAACCTGTGACAGCGGGCGTTGTTGGTGACGGATGTGCTTTGACCCTGTGTGATTCCCTCTCTGCACGCCCCACGGGTCTTGCTTCTGTCTCGATTTGGTGGAGCTTCCCGAATGAGCGGGGTCCCCTGGGTTTCTGCACACGCCTGGCCCTCCCCTCCCCACGGCAATGGCCTTTGAGTGCTGGGTGCCCAGTGTTCCTGCACACGCCTGGCCCTCCCCTCCCCACGGCCGTGGCCTTTGAGTGCTGGGTGCCCAGTGTTCCTGCACACATGTGGTACCTTCCCCGCCGCCATGGCCTTCTAGCGCTGGTAGATGTGTTTCCTCAGACGTGGCTCCTTACACTTTCAACAGGGTTTTGCTCTGAGTTGTTCCTGCATTGAGGTGGAAATCACATGCTGAGAGCTGAAGGGTCAAGCTTGAGGCTGGGTGCCTGCGGGCTTGCATGAGAGGCCGCTGGAGCATCGCCTCTCCAGGCGCTGGCTGCCCGAGAGCCAGGGGAGCCCCGTGGTCTAAGAGCTTTGCACAGCCTTTCCGCAGCCTCCCTGAGGAGCCCTGCCCCAAGCATCTCCCCGCGCCCCAGACTCTTTCAGGTCCCCTGCGCCCGCCGTTTGCTCTGTTCGTGGTCAGGACAGTGAGGTCCAGAGAAACAGTGGGAACCTTGCATGTGACCTTGGTAGGTCTAGTAGTCACGTTAAAAATAGTAAAAAGCAGGTGACACCACCTTTGCCGCTCCGTTCAGCCCCAGGTGCCCTGTGATGAACATGAAGTCACCGAGTCCCCGCACTCCGTTTTCGTATGAAGTCCTAGAAGCTGGATGTGTGTTTCATGCTCCCAGCTCAGCGTAGCTCGGGCCAATCACGTGCCAGGTGTTCGGTGGCCACATGTGCCTGGGTCTGCTGTCTGGCAGGGAGCAGGTCCGATGGGTGGAATCCGGCTGGAGAAAAAGCAGAACCTCGACAGGTCGACATTTAGCAGAAACGCACACGGGCCTCGCCAAGGATCGGAGCAGCCGGGGCCACTCCGTGAAGTTCTCACAGTACCTGGGGCCCTGAGGGGATCGCTTCTGCACCTGTGCCAACGTGTGTGTGTTCCTTTAAGGGCCTGCAGCGAGGACCCCCGAGCCCCACCCAGAGGAGCGCTGTGGCCGCAGGAGCCCCCAGCTCAAGAGAGCCTGCGGGACTGGCTCCGCGGGGAGCGGCAGCAGCTGCAGGTGAGCCGTGAGGAGCCCTCCACAGAGGCGGTGTTACCTTGGCCCCGGAAGCCCACTGCACGGGGGGTCCCAGCTTGGCTCGATGGGAGAGGACGGGGCAGGAGTGACCGGAGGGCCCGTAGGAAGCAGTCGTGGGGGAGCGCGAGGCAGCTCCCATGCTAGCCAGTCACCGTGAGGGTCTGCACAGCTGCTGAGAACGTCCGAGTGGACAGGGAAGCAACTCTAGCCCAGGTGCTTCAGGCTGGAGGCACCGCGGTGCTCGGGGAGGTGCTGGAGGCCCACACTTCACAGCCTTCCTGAGTGGCCACCTGTGCGGGTCACCCTGCGTCTTGGGACTGCTGGGAGGGCAGTGCTGGCTGGGGGTGGGAGGTGGTGGTGTGGCAAGAACCCAATCGGGTGACTCTGTGTTGGGGTGCAGGCCAGGGTGGGGGCTGAGGACTGAGGCTGGAGCAGTGGCGTTGGATGGAGGTAAAGAGCCTTGTCAGGCCCTGGGCTTTCCGCTGCCCAAGTCTTAGAGAGTCTTAGGCAGTGAAGTGACCTGGTCTGAACACACATTAAAGAGTCACTGTGGCTCCTGTTTTAGGGTTGGGATATGGGGCTACTATGGAACATAGCTGGCAGGTTCCTCAAAAATGAAAAATAGAACCTCCACATGATCCAGCAATCTGATGTTGGGTATGTTTATGAAACACCAACAGCATGGACTGGAAGACCTATCTGGACTCCATGTTCACAGGGGCATTGTTCAGTGGCCCAAAGTGATAGCAACCCTCAGGTTGTGCAAGAAATGAATGCATAAACAAAACATGGTGTGGACGTTTGAGAGAGTATTATGTAGCCTTCAAAAGGGAAGGAAGTCCCGACACTTGCTACATGAACGAGCCCGGGGGGAGTGAGATCAGCAGTTGCATAGGAACAAAGACTGCACGATCCTGCACGCCTGAGGTTCCTAGAGGAGTTGGGTGCATACAGACGGCAAGTAGAGTGCTGGGTGCCAGGGGCGGGGGAGGTGGGTGGTGAGTCGGACTGTAATGGGGACAGGGTTTCAGTGAGAGGGGATGAAAAGAGTTCTGGTGGATGGTGGAGCAGACGGTGGGACGCTGTGTGCATCATGCCCCTGAGCCGTGCGCCTGGTGGGGGCCGAGGTGCCAGACCGTGTGTTGGGTGTTTTACCACAGTTTAAAAAAAACCCAAAAAGAAAAAAGAGGAGCCAACGAGCTGGAGTCGAGGGTGGAGGCCGGAGGTGAGTCGAGAGGCCTCGCCGACGGGCCCGAGTGTGGCCAGCGGAGACCTGGGGCACTGCCCCCTTGGTCATGTGTCTCCTTGCTCCTGGACGGGGTGGGTCAGGAGGTAGGAGCTGTCGGGAGCCCGTGGCCCAGGGGAGAGGACACGCCCGGAGACGAGCCCCTGGGTGCGGGCTGTCCTCCTGCGCCGGGGCGGTGGCCGGGACACGGGCTGCGCTCCGGGAGTCTGATTTTAATTCAGAGTCCTAAGGCAGCGACGTGCTTTCCGGCCGTGACACTGTGCCCACGCTGGTGCTCCGTCACCTGCCGTTTGATTCATTCACCTCGGGCTCAGGTGGCAGTTAGAGATATGTGGACTTTGGTTTGCTTTGTGGGTGGGAATTAAATCCGTGTGTTGCTTTCGTGAACTTTCGGTGCCAGGCAGAGTCTGCAGAGTCTCTTTGCCCACCAGTCCTGCAGACCTAAGAGCCAGGACTTTACGTTTTACTCAGTAAGTTCTTGTGTCTGGGGACAGAGTGCCCATCCCTGTCCTGGCCTGTGGCTTGGGCCTCTGCATGAAGCTTGCTGCTGGGCCAGGTCCTAGCTGATCATCTGAGGTGCAGCCATGGTCATTTGGTGCTCAGGGGGAATGTTTTCCTCCTGCCAGGTCATCAGAAACGTAAAGCCACCGTTTTCCAGTCCAGCCAGCTCTGGACTCCGCGGGGGCCTGCTCTCGCCCAGGCATTACCAACTCTGTCCTCTGGGTTCTCTGCAGAAAGAAATCGAAGCTCTTCAAGCAAAGCTGTCTGTGCTGGAGGCCAAGGACCAGCGGCTGAGGAGGCAGCTGGAGGGGCAGGAGCAGCTGCTCCGATGGCAGGGCTGCGGTCTGACGGAGCCCATGGCCCGGCTGTCCCTGGGCCAGCTGCAGGTGGTCAGCAAGGCTGTGCAGGACACGCTGGCTGCAGCCAGTCAGCTGCACTTCCAGGCAGAGCCACCCGAAGCCATAGTGAGGTATTGTGCGTTGGGGACTGTGGGCCATGCCCCGCTGGGCCGGGTGGGGGGACCTTGCTGGCCGCCCCTCAGCTGCAGGAGTTCTGTAAGTACTCCACATGTTTTGACGGGAGCACTGTCCAAGTCTCGGTGGGAAGTTCATGTGCAGGGTGGTCCTGAGCAGCTCCTGGCAGCCAGCCTCCTTTTACCCCACGGGCAGCTTCTCTCTCTCTGAGAGCCGCTGGGCACAGCTGGGAGAGATTCTGATGCCAGCTTTGCTGAGGACAGTGGTCAAGAGAAGGTGGCTGCTCACTGAGGGCTGGGCACTGCAGCGAGGGCCACTCAGCCCAGGTGTTTCTGCTGGGAAGAAGGGACAGTGCTGGCAGCCAGCGTCTGGGGAGCCCAGCCACGCCATGTGCTGTGCCAGGCTTTGCTCTGTGAATTGCTCCGTCACCATGCCCATGTCACAGCTGAGGGACAGTTTGAGTAGGTTAATAATTTCCCTGAAGTCTCCATAAGTGGGAGGGCAGCTGCTGCCTGTGTCTGTCCGCTGTCCTGCCCCTTCTGTCTACCGCGGAGAGCGCTGTGGAGGGCCCTCAGGAGCTCACCATCTCAGTTGGGACACAGACAGCGGGGAGACTCTCTGGGACACATCGACAGGGAGGGGTGGTGCCCGGGGTGGCGGTGGGTAGCAAGTTCAGCAGCTCCATGGGCGCCACGCAGGCAGAGGCAGCGGGCTTGGCGCCACACTGAGGCAGGGTCTTCTGAACTCAGCACCTTCGCTGTCCGGGTGGGTCTCACCCACTGATTGGGGGAGGACGATGACAGTGGCCCCTGGCTTGGGAGCTGGTAGCTGTTCACTCCCAGGCGAAGGAGTGACAGGTGGAGGCTGTTGGCTTTCTCCCACTTCCTGCTGCTGTTTTCTGGGAGATCAGTCTCCTGAAGGCTTCAGCCTGGCCCTCCGCCCACGGCTCTGTGGCCAGTGAGTGACAGCTCCCTCACGTGGGTCACTCCTCCCCAGCCTCCGGCAGCGAGCCTAGGATCTGCCCAGGACCTTCCATTCCCCTCCCAGCCCTGGCACTTTCCTGTGCAAATCCAACCCCCAGCTCCTGCCTTGGAGAAGGGAGCCACTCAGGCTGTTGCTGGATTCTGGCCCATGGAAACCCATCCTCCGGTCCTGTACCTTCACGACCAGCTTGGCGGGTGTCCTGGGGGCGGGCAGTGGATGTGCCCTGGAGATGCAACTCCTAAGAGACCGTCCCATGAACCTCTGTGCTGCCTATGGGTCTGACTCAGTGCAGGAGCCCTTCCAGGCCATGGGCAGCCTTTTCCTGCTGGTGCTCAGGATGGTCTAAAATGGGGAGCTCTAGAGCTGGACCAGGGGTAGACCTTGAGGGAGACCTGGATCGTACAATTTCCTGTTGGCATACCTACTTAGGTCCCCTAGCCTGACGTGTGCGCAGGTGAGATCCAGAGAGGGCTTGGAGGTGTGGCCATGGGCTGGGACTAAGGGTCAGGTGATAGGCTTTGGAAAACTCTTAGAAGTCTGTGACATCAACCTTATGATGCTATTAGGGAAAGCGGACAGATGACCTTGAACATGGTGCAGCCATGCCCAGAGTACTGTGGGAACAACCCCAAACTGCTGGATGTGAGGATGGCCTTGAACGTGGTGGAGCACTGCCTGGTGTCCACAGGAGGACCCAGAACCCTTGGGTGAGAGGATGGCCTTGAACATGGTGGAGCACTGCCTGGTATCCTGCAGGAGGACCCAGAACCCCTGGATGAGGAGATGGCCTTGAACAAGGTGCAGAGCTGTCCCCTCCTTTATGAGGTCCTTGGTCCTCATGCATGCCAGGCACACGCTATACCACTTTTCTACTAGCCAACCTGGTTCTGTATTTTTAACTAATTTTAGATGACCTGTGAACCTAGCTCTTGCTCTTCCTGCTTAATGTCCCCGAGACAATCCTGCCATGGAGTATCTGTGGGGCCTCAGACCCGATGCTCCATCTTACACTTTTAACATCCTCTTTCATTTTGAGAATAGCATGTCTTGGGCTACAGGGAGGATCCAATCCTGTTGTGAAACAGGGAATCCTGAAGTTGGAGGAACCATGGTACAGAGATCAGCATTGTTACAGAGATCTGGGGAAACAGCAGGCCCTTACGAACTGTGGGGAAACAGCAGGCCCTTACGAACTGTGACCCTCCTTTCCCTGGAGATTTTCAGGCTGCTAGTGGCAAACCTAGGGTGCTATGTGGGCGGAGGCCTGCTGATTCGCTCAGCCAAGCACTGCAGTCGCAAGGGAGGATGTTCTTTCCCTAGACCGACCACACAGCTTGAAAAGGTACTTGCTGGTAGCTTGTGCCTTTCTGAATGTGTCACTGGTGGGCTGTGGTGCTTGCCCAGAGGCCATCACTTCTGACCGGCATGTAAGGTCTTAGAGAAGGGCTGCAAGTAGGCAGGTGTGTGCTGGGGCCACAGGGTCCCGGGAACTTTTTTGGGGTGTTATAATGGAACTCAAGGGCCAGGCACCAGGGCTGCCTTTTGAGAGGAGCCTGCAGAGGTTTTCTTCCAGGGAACAAGGGATGACATGTCTCAAGTCGCAGGAGGGTTGGGAACTTCCCAGTGGAGAGGGCGATGGCCAGGCCCTGCAGGGACACGGGCAGTTGGACAGCGTCATGTGAAGCCCAGTCACTGGGCCCAGCCCTGGGCCGCAGGGCAAGCTCACCTCCCTCTGCAGGCCGTCCTCTGGGGCAAGGGTCTAGAGCCCAGCTTCTGTCCGTGAGCTGGGCTCTCCTCCGGCATTACACCCATCTTCCTCGCCATGTCCTGTGCTGACGGCCCCACTGTAGCATCGGGTTGGGACGTGGGATGAGGGAGGGAGAGGAGGGGCCATGGGAGGAGGTGACCCTGCTGAGGCGGGCCCAGATGTGCACGTGGCCTGGGGTTTGGTCTCTCCAGTGCCATGAGTGCGGCCTCCTCTGGCCTTTGGTTGGTCTCGTGGGCCTTGCACGCCAGGAGGGTGGGCACATGGCTCCCTGTGACGTGAGGCAGGAAGACTTGTAGCAACACCGTCCTGGAGGGCGCCCGTGAGCTCGCTGGGTTCTGTAGGAGCCGGCTGGCTCGTGCCCGTCTGTGGCTGGGCTCCTGGTTCCTCAGTCCTGGGATTTTTCATGTGAAGTATTCCTACAGCTCGTGGATGGATTGTCCCTGGTTGTGTGTTTGGAGGACACATGTCACACCTGTTTACAAGCCACCAGCACAGACTGGACACCTCACTGCACCCTGTCCCCGAGAGGCTGCCCCACTTTGGCTGGAGCCTCTGGGAGCCACCCAGCCAGCTGGGCCAGGAGAGCGGCGGGCAGTGGGAGGCTGGCACGAGGCTCCTCTGCCTCCTTGGCCATCAGCTGAGAAAGCCCCTGCGGTCCAGCGGCTGCGGAGGAGCGATTTCTCTCTGACTCTGGAGCAGGCATGGGTCTTACAGGGTGATGACCTTACACTGGGATGGGCATCCCCCGGCTTCCGGTGGCCAGCTGTGCCGCACGCACCGTGCCCAGGCAGCTGAAGCACCTGCCACCCTTGCAGCTCTGGAGGCCGAAGCCCAGGATCGAGGTGTCTCCAGGGTGCGCCCCCTCCTTGGCTGCCTGACCCTGTCTCCCATGGCCTCGCGTGATGGTCTCTGTGCCTCTGTGTCCTGTTTTCTCCTAAGGACCCCATCGCGTGGGACTCAGGCTCACTATGGTGACCTTATTTTTAAGCTCATCTCCTCTTCCAAGGTCTCGTCTCCAAATCCAGTCACATTCTGAGGTCTTGGGGTGGTGTGGCCTGGAACAGCCCCCTGGGCTCCATGTCTTGAGCATCACCAGCCCCTGCCACTGCCGATGGGCTTGCCCAGCAGCACATCGGTCAGCAGTCTTGATTTTCTAAGGCTCCCCTGGTGGAGTTGTTTTGGTCACATGTTTTGAACACGGGCTTGTGAGCGGAACCAACGTGCATTCACAGACGATGGTGATTGTCCTGTGAACCTAACATGATTTCAAAGTGGAATTCCCAAACCCCAGCTGGACAGAGAGTGCAGTTCTCATGGGAGCTCACCATCGCGGGTGCTAGCGGCCAGGAGGGTGCACAGGAGGCCGGTTACCACCCTAGTTCCTGCTCCCCAGCTGGCTGGCTCTGGCAGGTTGGTGGAGTCTGAGTTTTCTTGCCTGGAAGTGTGGAGGATCATGGTTCCTGCTCACAGAGCCACAGGAAGACTTGATCTGCTCATCTGTGCCGAGGATGGGAACAGGCCTGCACACAGTAGCCCCTGTGGACGCTGGCCTCCGCTCCTCCCAGGCGGCTGCTCTGAGGGAAGACTGGCCCTGCCATAGGTCAGACCCACTGTGTTAGTGGAATTGTGTCCACGTCTCTATGGACGACACGTGTTCCTAGGGCACGGCTTGACTGGATCTGAGAGGAGAGTTCTCGGGTGTCACACACAACGTGGATCTTCTTGAAACACGGGGCCTCCTTTCGAGGGTTGGAGCATGTGGGACTCTTCTTTCTCAGCATTCGACTGGTCTGCTCTGGTGGTGTCCAGTGTGTGTCCTGCTTCTGGAGCTGTGCTTCAGGGACCAGTGTGAAGGCGTCGTGCCCAGTGTGTGTGGGGCCCCTGTGCCCGCCCCGGGATAGAGCCCCAGTTTGCCGTGGCGCGTCCCTCTGCACAGCACTCCCAGAGGCCCAGGACTAAAAATAGCTGGAAAGCACCAGCGCGGTGAGCAGATGATTCCTATTCTTCACCCCCTACTGCTTTCGTTCCGTGTGTGCCCCAGGGATGCAGCCATGTTAATATTAGTCTGAGCAAAACATAATTAGGAAGGTAAATCTACTGAAAAAGTAATATAGCATAAATTAAATAAATTAAATATAAATCAAATCAAATATAAAAACAGTGCATTCAATTATCTGCATCACTGCCTACTGCTCCATCACGGATGGTCGAGAGGAGACCGATTTTCTTTCCAGAATAGGGCCAGATCTGTCCAGACCAATGACCCGCATCAACCTCTGGAAAGGTGCAGCTTGTCCAGTTTTCTGTTTGGTGCGCTGGATTTCAGCCAGAGGTGCTGCCGTTTGGGGCAGCTAAATTTCCGTGTCCAAAAGCAAGCCTGCTTTCTGCTTAATGGTCAGTGCGTGAGCTGTGCTTGTGGGTGGCTGGCAGCAGGTGTTCATCCTGTGCTAATAGATGCGTGTGCAGGTTCCGGGGTGTGGGAAACCTTTACCTGTGAGTTGCATAGACCCCGTGGGCCTGGCAGGGGACAGAGGGAGCACCTCCGCCCAGGGACGGTTCCAAGCACCACAGGGGCATCCACACCTGGAGCCCGAGCTGCTGAGGTCAGAGGCAGAACTGTCCAGGCCCCGGCTGAGGAGCTCTGCCCTCTGTCCCTGCAGCCCTTGTGGCTGATCCTGCCTCCTTTGCCTGCTACTGAGACCCTCAGACTTACCATCTCTCGGAAATCTGGGCTCCAGGCAGGCGCCGGCTGTATCCCCGTGGTCGGACGGTGACCTGGATCAGAAGACTCTGGTGCCACTTGCCCTGCCCCGTGTCAGTCTCACTCCTCCATGTGGGTCGACTTCAGCTGGGCTGGAGACCCTCCGCGTTGAGAGCCGGCCTCAGGTCCGTGACGGGCAGTGGCCGCCCCAGCTCTGGGTCCTGGCAACGGGTGGGAGGGAAGGGCAGCAAACCCAGCCAAGCGCAGCTCAGCTCTCATCCAGACCTTGCCCTGCTGCTCGGCACGGTCCTCGAGGTGTCCCCCTGTCCTGCAGCACCTGCACCCTGACCCTCCTGCAGACCACCGTGTATCAAGAGACCACCCCTCTGGCTGTACTCCTGGCAGCAGCAAGTGGTTGCAGGCGGGGACCTGGCTTTGTGCACGAGTCTTGGAAGATGAGCAGGTGTAGAGAGGTGCAGCAAGGGGAGGGGTGCCCTCAGCCCCCCACCCCACGCGCCCCTCCCCCTCCTTTCCAACCTCCACTCCGCAGGCTCAGACCCCATGGCTGGCCTAGCTAGAGGGGCTGTCTGGTTTTGTCATACTTGACTTTCTTCTTCAAACTCTCTCATTGCTTTGCCCAATTAATTTTCCCAAAACCAAAAACCTTTCTTGTGCTCCTGTTCAAAGCCAGAATGAGTCCCGTTGCCTGGGGGTAAAGCTCTAGCTCCTCAGCCAGGCGCTGAGGACTGACCAGAGCTGGGTATATAACCACTTCTATTGTAAGAGTCCAGCAGTTTGGATGACCTGCAGCTGCTTATTTGCCTCTCGCTGAGAGTGGACAGACTCGACACCCCTGGGCCACTCGGGTCCCCTTTCCCAGCAGGCCCCCGCCTCTGGTCTGTCTCTTGCATAGCTCGTCCTGAGAGCCCCTGGGACTGGGCCTCCTGTCCCCACAGTGTGGCCTCCTTGCTGCTCTGAGGCCTAGCTCACTTCCCACCTCTGCTGGTGGCTTCCCGCCCTCTCTGGTTTCTGAACTGCCCCCAGGTTCTGCCCTGTGGCAGATTTGGTGGAGCCGGTCCCTCCTGCATCACCTCCCGGCCCTCTGTCTTGCTCTGTGCTGTGGTTGGTGGTCTGCCTGCACCTTCTCCCCCGGGCAGCCGCCTTGAGAACAAGATCCAGGCTCTGATGTCCATTCACTCGTGCCAGGGACTTTGGCACCTTCTAATCAACTCCAGGCCTGGGCCCTGGGCAGCTGGAGGAAGGAGCGCACTGCTGCCTGGACCTGCTGAGTGGCGCCCCGGGGGAGAGGCGTGTGCAGGAGAGAGGGCAGAGCCAGGGGCAGGCATGGGGCCAGACGCTTTCCTGGGCGCACTCCAACAGGCCGCCCTGATGCAGGACCACGATGTGCGCTGAGCCCACAGTGCCCACGTGGAGATGGATCCCCACCAGTGGGTACTGCCCGGGCAGGGTGACCTCTGCGAGCTGGTCACAGAGAGGAAGCCTTAGTGCTTTCCTACTGTGAGCCACGTGGGCTGCTGTCCCGTGCCCAGCAGATGTGCACTGGGGACGGTGTTGGGTGTGCTTAGTACTAGCTGAGTAAAGCGCCAGGGGGAGGCGAGCTCTGCTCCCCGGTGACGTCGGCTCTATGCCGTGTGGACTTAGTCTGGCATCCTCTGGCTGCTGCTTCTCTCCAGCCCTGGGGCTGGTGGGTGCCCACTGTTTTCCATGTTCCTGGATGTGGGGGTGTCCACCTGTGGTTCCAGGAAGACCAATGTCCTGTTTTTCATTCTTCCAGCCTCCAGGAGAGGATAAAATCTCTTAACCTGTCACTTAAAGAAGTCACCACTGAGGTAAGCACCACAAAGGAGTCTAAGTGGTTTTCTCTGACTTAATGTCTGGATCACAGACCATGTGGGCTCTGGAAGAGAGGAGGGAGCCCATCTGCAGGCCACAAGAGCAGCCCAGAGAGCCAGGGAGGGCTGCTGTCCCCGTGGGTCCCGACCTGCGGCCAACCCACAGGGACTGGTGTGGCCCTGGCTTTGCAAGGTCCATCGGCTCAGGGACTGGGATGGGGGCTGCTGTGCACGTTGAATTCCTCTGCTTGGCAGGTTCTCGGCTGGATGCTGTGGCAGAGAACTGGGCCCCACCCCTTCCTCCCTGGTGTCAGATCCGGGAGTCTGGGAGGTCCTAAGGTGGTCGAGTCATGAAGGCGCAGGTGCCGACAGAGAGCCCAGTGGCTGGGAGGAGTCTCTTCCTGTGCTCTTGCAGAGAAGGAGCATCTGGGGCCTGGAGGAGGAGACGTGCTAAGGGCCTTCTGGTCACCACAGCTAAGCCCCTGGGTCTGGGCTGTCGGCCAGCATGACCACAGTCGCTGTGGCTCTTTTCTCAGGTTTTGTGTCCACTCATCTCTAACAACAGCACTGGTGATGTTCTAATGGACACACAGCAGGAGGTTTGATGGGTGGCACCTGCCATAGAAGGAGAGCTTCCCTGGGGACCCTGTGGTATCCGTAAGAGGGCATCAGGGCCAGGGACCCACGAACGCTTGAGGCCTGCTTGGGGTCCTGTGCACCTCCTGGGGATGCTCCTTCAGAGGAGGAGAGCAGAAGCAGCTCCACGATCCCTCCCAGCCGCTGCTTGCCTTTGCATTTGCCCAGGACCTGAGAGTTTGCTTTGTCCGCATGCTGTCTGGGTCTGTCTGTGCTGCTGTAACAAAACGCTGCCCCTCAGGGGCTCTAAACAACAGGAATTCAGCTCTGGGGGCTGGAGGTCTGAGGTCCAGGTACCAGCACAGTCAGGCTCTGGGGAGGGCCCTGTGGTCGCAGATGGCCGACACTGGTGTGCTCACCTGGTGGAGGGACGGCAGGAGTGCTGTCTGGGGTCCCGTTTGTAAGGGCACTGACCCCATTCCTGAGGCCTCGCCCTCCTGCGCCTCCCAGAGCCTCAGCTCTTGGTCCCAGCTCATGGGCTTCAGGGTTTCAGGGTTCAGCATGTGCATCTGGGGACACAGGCACTCAAGCCCTCACACACCAGTCTCTGATGCATTTACAACAACTTGTAATTATTTTACTTTTCCATAAAATTAAGGAATTCATACCTCAGATTTTAAAATGTAAACATAAAAATCTCCATTCAGTAATAAGTTCCTCAGGGTCTAATTTTATTTGTAAGATGCTGATGCAGATTTTCTGCGTGTGTGTTTGCGCACGTGTGTGCAGGCCTGTGGGCCTGTGTTTGTGCACATCCATGATGGGCGTGTTGGAGAACATATGTGAGCCCACAGAGACTAGAGCCAACCTGCCTGGTCATGCAGAACACCATCTTTCCACTCCAGACCAGGTTGGCCAGCACCTATGAGGCACAAGTCTCAGCTTGACAAAGGGACACACCCCTGATCTCAGAGAGGGGGAACCTTCCTTGCTTGCACTGTATTCCTTCACTATAATGGGTTACCCAAACCAAAGGTAATTAAGGGATAAATGAGATGAAAGAAATGGTTAGAAATAAATGGGCTACCTGGAGATCGGTGGATATTAGATCATATCCAGCAGAGCCTGAGAGAATGTACACTGCAATTTAATAAGGAAGTGTAGAAAGGGTGTTTCATATTGATAGTGACAGCTTGAAGGATGGATTTGCGCAACAAAGGATAAATTGACCCAATTATGATTAACAGGTACCGTTAACTAAAACTAGAACAGTTAGACACAGATCGAATGAGATCTAGGAATGCTGGCTGGTGTCGCAGAATTAAGAGGAATACTTTGGATTTCCCTTGACAGTTTTGGATGGATGGATGGGATGGGATGGGATGTGCCAGTCACTGGGCACTGAGCCAACCCAAGCTTAGAGCTGGGGAAGCTGTCGGGGACATCTTCCTTTCAGCTCTTGGTTCTGATGTTCTGACAAATCTTGGGCCATTAGAAGGCTCTGGAGGTGGACCCCGTGGACGTGTGGACAGCACCACGGGCACTGACTCTGGCGTGGACGCTGCCCACTGTGTCTTCATCCAGAGAGTGCGTTCAGAGGCCGAGCAGCCAGAGCCTGCGAGTCCACGCAGTCGGTGGAGGGCTGCAGGGAGCCTGGGCAAGTCGGTGTGGGTCCTGAGGCCCACCTGTCTTCCATCTGGAATGAGCAAAGCACTTGATCTGATGGTGCCCACGTGTCCTCAGTTGCTCCGGGGAGACAGACTTTTACTCTCAGAGCTCTGTGAACCTTGGTGAGCTGCTTTTAATTTTTGAACAGAGGCTCAGATTTTTGGCAAGAAAAGAGTAGTGCTTTGAGGTAACGTCCTTCATGGCTACCCAGAGCATCCCCCAGGCCTTCTCATTCTTACTAACACTGCTGTGTGCTGGTGTTGAACTGGAATACTTCTAGGTAGCTCATTAATCCACATATGGAGGACTGACAAATATGAGGTTTTAGCTTTAGACAAAGGGAAAAAATTGTGATATTTTAGCCTCAAAAAATTACTAAAAGATAACCCAAAGGCATTTGGAAAAAGATTGAAGTTTAAGAATTTTGGGGGGGGGGGATAAAAAGAAAGCGGTAGGAAGTGTTGGAGTGGGAAGATGAATGATAAAAGCTCAGACCTCCTGAGAGGTGCTTGTCTATTTTCACATCTGACTTGCCAGCACGGATCTGCCCTGGAGTTTCCCTAGAGAGCATCTTCTAGTAATTAAATTCAGCTTGCTGCTCTGACCTTGATCTCAAAGGCATGTCTTAATCTACTGCCTACTATGTGCCAGCGACAGAAGTCCAGAGTGCTGGAACCCTAGAGGAGAGAGAGAGGGTAAAATAAAGGAATGGGCACCAAGGGTGTCCCCTGGAGAAGACGCTGGGGGGCGAGGGGGCGAGGGGACAGGAGGGTCTGCTGTTTGGGCATGTAATCAGCGAGGCCTCTTCCCAGGAAGTGGGCGGACAGCCCTGAGGGTGCAGGTGAGCAAGCCGCTGGGGCAGGCGTGTTTCAGGCAAGGGGTGGACAGCGAGCCCCGGGAGGGCACGTTGGTCCACTTGAACATGGTGGAGGGTCTGGGGTCTGCTTGGCACGTGCTGTGTTGGCCCCTCCGCCTCCCCCCTCTGCTGTTTCTCCCTGTGCCCATGGTGTCTTGCTGGGAGGCTCCTGCCATCGCTTTTTACCGTCCTGCCACCAGTCCAGCGTCTCGGAGTGAGCGGGCTCCTCCGCTGCCTCTGGTCTTCGGAGCGCACATCATCCTGCTGTCTCTGCCCTTCCAGGTGTGCGCAAGTGAGAGCCTCTGCAGCCGCTTGAGGAGGAGAGTCAGCCACCTCGAAACCCGGCTGCCGGCCCTGCTTGAAGCCAAACTGCTTGCCATATCAGGTGACTGCCCTCTGGCTCCCGGACAGCTGGCCCTTGTTTGAGTGCTTTGCCTTCAGATTAATGTTCTGCTGTTGTGTTCGTTACGCCAGGCATCTGAAGCTCTTCTGGGGACTGGGGCAGCAAGGTCTCCTCACGGGGGCTGGATGAGCCCTAAAGTGCCTCCCGCATGCCTATCTGTGCAGGGACCACGTGGTCTTGGTTCCCGCTGCTCCAAGGACTGGAGAGTGGACGAGCTGCTCCGTGGCCTGGGTTCCACAGACGTGTGTAAAGTCCTGTGCAGCACGGTCCTCACCAGGGCTGCTGGAGTGCTTAGGCCTTCCTAAGGGAGGGTGGTCACAGGAGACCAGCCACAGGACCCAGCCCTAGTCGTGGAGCCTGGAGACCTCTCAGGAGATCATAGCCCCTTCTCCCTCGTAGATATTTAGGGATATATTTAATTTGTAGCTTGAAAACACAAGTTTCTGAAAATAGTACCTTATTCTGTGATTTGAATAGAACTTTCAAACATCCGGATTTGTCATTTTACATGATTTTTGTAATAACTGTATTACGTAGGTGGGAGAGGCTATGACCCCAAAGGCCAGATGGGGAGACCGAGGTGTGGAGCGTGGCCTTTGGTTATATTCAGCTGAGTGCTGGCTAACCAGGGGCTGGAGTCCAGACTCCCCAGGGTGGGATGCATGGATATTTAACCAGGGAGTGTGGAGTCCTCGAGGACGTCTCTGAATTATAGGTCGAGAGGGTCCATAGCCCGTGAGCTTCAGAGGAAATCGTGAACATTTAATGGAGGTGTCATAATCACATGTGTGGGTTTTAGATGCTGTTCTAAGAGAGGTGGTGACTGGCAGCTTCTGCTCCTCAGATCATTAAGCGGCTAATGTTGGCGGCTAACGAGCAGCTTGGCCCCTGGTGCAGCCACTCGAGTAATTTACAACCACAGAGCACGGGCGTGGGTGTGAGGCACATGCATTGACTTGCAGTTAGGACCCATTTGCTGTCATTGAACACAGCCTTGCTCCTGAGTCAGGGCTTTTGCCTTGGTCAACGTGTCCACCCAGGTTTTCTGTTTCAGCTCCTGGGTCACCTGAGAAAACTGAGGAGGCTCAATAGGGTGAGGGACGGCCGGAGCTAGCTGCGGCGGGGCGACTCTCGACCTCGGCTTTCAGGTTACCTGCGTGGCCCCTGGTGGGACAGGCCTCTCAGCGGCTGTGCCGGGGCTGTACTAGTGGCCGGGAGCTCAGGGTCTTCACCTGCTGCATCATTCGATCCCCGCTTTTTCCTGCTCCAGAACCTTCGGGATGGCAGATCCCCCTCCATTGGACAAAGAACGGTGACACACCTGTGCAGGAGAAGCCCTTCTCAGCGGGGCTCCCCGGGGCAGCGCTGAGGGACAGCACCCTTGAGGTTCTTAGAAGCCCTACCTCACTGGGCTGAGCCTTTGGATGGTCTGGAAGGTTCTGTGATTTGCTGTCTCAGATGTGTAGACCCATCCTGGATCTGATCCACGGCCTGAGGCCCTTTCTTGATTTGAGAATCATTTGCTATCAGCTGAGGCTGGGAATAGAGATGGTCTAATTTCCGAGCCCAGCGAGTCGTAGCTCATTGTGTACTTGACATTTCTTCCATTCATCTCTTCCCCTGGCGTTCTGTCACAGGCAGTGACAGGAAGCCTGTGGACACTCCGTGATCTGCCTGGAAACGTCCTGGGTGGCATGGTTGTCAGAAGCTCTTTCCTATGTCACCGCGTGGTAACCGAGGGAGGCTTTTCCTCCGGCTCTGCTTGGTATTTCCCGACTGTCCTTTCAACCTCCATGCGGGGCAACATCGCAACCGCTTAGCTTAGAGATAACTGGATTTTATTTGCACTTCTAGAATCAGGTCATACTTCATTTTATAAAAAAGAGCAAATGTTCCCATGAGCCGAGTGGAGGTTTGGCCTCACAGGTGAGAAGGGCTGAGAGACACAGGAGTGGAGAACCCCAAGGGATGGTCCTTGGAATCGCCTTTCTTGAGAAGCTCCGGCAGAGTGACTGTCTCATCATGCCGGCTAGGACGGAGTTGTGTGGGGATTTGGCCGTTCTCTCTCCCGACTTCTCAGAAGATTAGGATAGTTTCAGTGCGATGTGGTGGACTTCAGCACAAGCCACCCCATTGTGGTTGGCCTTTTGGGCCCGGCACAGGAGCGCTGTGCAAACCAAGGGCCTCCTGTGTGGCTGGGGCCTGTTTCGCTTCCAAGTGCTCCCTGGTACCGAGGCTGGCATCTTGAGCTTGAGGTTCTGTTATGGCATTACCTGCAGCCAGACAGCCAGTGCCTGCCTTATCTGTTGCCACATAACACACCACCGTAGGATCTAGGGACGTAGACTGTCACCGTCATTTATGTTGCCTGTGCATTGGTGACTTGGGCTGGGCCGAGCCCAGGCAGCTGGGATGGCTGACCTGGGACTGGCAGTACCTCTTCCAAGGCTGTGCACACACCTGAACTGGCAGGCTGCTGCTCCACTGGGTCCCTCCATGGCCAGCTTACCTTCCTCACACCATGGCTGCTGGTGCCCAGAGCGAACATCCCAAGGTACGGGCAGCAGGTGTTGCTTCTTTCTTTCTTTCTTTTTTTATTTTTCATTACCTGGGATTGAACTCAGGGGTGCTCGACCACTGAGCCACATCCCCAGCCCTATTCTGTGTTTTATGTAGAGACAGGGTCTCCCTGAGTTGCTTAGCACCTTGCTGTTGCAGAGGCTGGCTTTGAACTCAGGATTCTCCTGTCTCAGCTTCCCAAAATGCTGGGATTATAGGCTGAGCCACTGTACTTGGCTACGTTGCTTATTTCTTAAAGTTTGGTCTAAAAAGCTGCTCTGCTTTTCTCTTAATGTATAATACATTACCCCAAAACTTCATAGCTTGAAACAACGAGCATCTGGGTGCTCTCCACAGTCCTGGAGAGCAGCTCGGCTGGTGGCTCTGGCTGGGGCGCGGAAGGGTGCCGTGGAGATTGGTCTGGGTGCGCCACCCTGAGGCATGGCTGGGCGGAGAACTGCTTCCCTGCTCGCCTAGGGCTGCCTACAGGGGCCTTGGTGCCTTGACCCCTGGCTGGGCCCCTCATAGCACGGCAGCGGATTTTCAGAGAGACAGTAGAAAGGACAGAAGCCAAAGGGCCCTTTGAGGACTTAGCCTCCCGTGTCACACACTGTCACTTCTGCTTCAGTGACTTGGAGCAAGCCATCGAGTTCAGCCTGTACTCGGGGGTAGGAAGACAGGTTCCACCTGAGGGAGGAATATTAAGGAGTTAGGTGACACATTTAAATCCATCTTGCCACCCCGTCATGTTCGATTGGTCAAATAATCCTGGGGCCGCCCTGATTCACGGGAGGGGCAGATGGCCACTTGGGGTGGGATGTGCCCACAGAACTCTGGTGCTGTGTTCAAAGTGCCACAGTGCTGCTGAGCCAGAGGGACTTTGAGAACTAAAGATGTGGACAGTGATCTTTTCAGCTGGAGGAAAGAGCCTAATTGATTTATGTACTCGAGGATGTCACTGAGCGCTTACTAAGTGCCAGCCTGGTTCTGGGTACTGTGGGAGCCGCAAAGAGCAGGCAAGATGCCTTTGGACATGGACATGATGTCCTGTCCTGGGGTCGGCCACTTGGGAGGGGCTGGTTGTGCCTGCGCTGCCTCTGGGGGGCGCAGCTGGGCCATGTGGAGGGAGAGGAGTCTAAATGGACTCGGGCACAGGGTCAGGGGCGTGGAGAAAGGCTGGTTGAGCTGGGCAGGGCCAAGATGGACAGGGCTCTGAGCTGCTGTGAAGGGCAAGAACATTGGGAGCCTTCCAACCCTGGAGGCATAAAACACTGACCTCTGCAAGCCGCTCGGCTCTGGATTTCACTCCCTATGCCTTGGTGCGGCCTTGCGACCACCGGGCTTCCCTTGGCCACAGTGCCCGTGGCTCCCAGGCATCCCAAGGACCCGAGAGCTTCATGGGGCAGTGTGCCTCCACTTGGCCGCACCTGAGTCATCTCTTTTCTTTGCATTCTCTACTTCAGCCTCAATTCTCAGGTCACTCAGCAAAGAATGGTTTGGTGTGAAGCACCCAGTAGGGGGTCGTGTTCCACTGCCCTGCGCGGACGGCACCCCGAGCTGTGCACACTGGCTTAGCGTGGGAAGCTGCCTGGGCAGACAGGCTTCCTGGGTTTCGGGCAGAATCTGTACCATGCAGCAGATGGAAGCCTGGCATCCTTGGAGCAGAGTCCTGTGCTCAGGTCAGCTTTGGTGCTTCCTGTGTGGGCGAGTTGTTTTTACACAAGACTCGGTGAGTCTTGGGTCCTCATCTGTAAATTGGGCTGATAAAGCTCTGCCTACCAGGGGAGGTTATGGTAAGATAAGTGAGGCAGCGTACTCGTCCACGAATGCCAGATTTGACGGTGACATCTCCTTGCTGGAAGTGAACATGATTGGTGGTCAGGAGGGGACCCCTCGCCAGCTCTCACTGCTGCAGGCTGTCTTGTTCAGGTAGCTTTGACTGCAGGTACCTGTGTAGTCTCCTGCCGGGTCACTTGTCATTGGGGGGATTCGAGGTCTGTCTGTGTTTCAGGTCTGAGCTCAAAGCCTGGGAGCTGGCTGGGTGCTCTCTTCAAGCTGGGCCACGTACTAACCTTAGCCCTGGAGATCTGGT
>PVHX01021492.1:0-29758 GCA_004024805.1 Geosciurus inauris
TCCCCCCCCACCCCCCACCCTGGGCAGCTGTACTAATGGATGGTCCTCTCAGCACTGTCTTCAGGGTCTGCTTCTTCCTCTAACAGGGGATTGGGGTGCAGGCCGTGAAGCCTCCAAGCCTCAGTTGTCCTCACCTGTGGCATGGAGACTTCCTTTAGTGTCCACTTGACCAGGAGGATGGGTTGGGGGATGTCCCAGGGGACTCCTCTGAGTTCTTGTCATCTTTGCGGTTTGATTGCTGCCATCTGGCCACGTTTAAGGCACATTTGTGTAGTGCAATGCAATTCAGTATGTTAGTGAAGTGTGGCTTTATGTACAGAACTTGACCCAGAAGTTTCCTTGAATTAAAACACCCCACGGCCAGCTCGGAATCCCAGAACGACCATGGGTGTTCATGCGATCGCCACATGAGGGAGCCAGTGAATGAGAGGCAAAGCTGCAGGCTCAGCGCCAGGGCCCAGGGTCCCTGCCCTTTCCCTTCTGTGGGACCTGCCTGGCAGCAATCCTACACTTGCTGCCTGTTTCCCTCCCACACCCCACACCCCTGGCAGCCTCTTTGTTATGAATCTCCTCTGGAGCTGACTACTGGAGTCTCTAAATCTCTCCACCAAGTGCCACACCGGCTCTGCCGGGTCTGGCAGTAACTTTTTGATCCTCACAGAGCTTCCTTTCTGCTTCTGAAATCTGTCCTTTCCCATATTCTGGACTCTCCTGGCTCCCATATTTCCCTCTGCAGAGTAGATCTCTTTCCTGAATGTGACTCATGTCCCCTTGTGTGGCGACACCCACGATGAACTGACCTTCCATTGTTCTGTCTGTCCTGCCCAATTCCCAGGCACTCACTCATCAGCAAGTCCTGTGGCTCCACCTTCAGGCACATCCAGCCCAGGGATGGAGCCCTTGATTTGCACCTGCCCTTGACCACTTTCCTCTCTGGTCTCCCTGCAATCTTGTCTCCATGCATCACGGGAGCCCTGATGGCAAGCTGAGCAGGTGCCACCAAGGGCACAGCTCCCAACAGGCCCACTGTGTGGGCTCCAGCTTCTCTGCATCTTCCTCTGGGGCATGCTCAGCCATAAACAGCAATAAAGCTCTGACCCCTTCTAGTAGGTAGATAAACCTGACAACTCAATGCTGGAAGAAGCCAGACAAAAGGCCACCCAGTGCTGCTCCATTAGGACGAAATGTCCTCAGCAGGTAAATCCATGGGGACAGAAAGCAGACGGGTGATGGCAAGGGGGATGGGGAGTGACTCCCGAAGGGTATGGGGTCTCCTATGAAGGGATGAAAATGTTCTGGAACTAGAGGTGATGACTGCCCAGTATGGCAAATGTAATTACTACCAATAAGTTGTATGCTAAAAAACGGCAAACATGTATATTTTACTACAAGAAAAAAAGAAAAAGATGCCTTCCCCGGAGGCTGGCTCTCAACCCACCCCTTGACTTTTCCTGTGTTGATGATCTTTCTCTCTGGAACCAACTCACTAGAGCAGGAAGTCTGAATCCTGGGCTGCAGGCACCCATGGCAGGCAGACAGGACACCAGGACACCAGGAACTCAGGGCATGGAGAGAAAGTTGGCCTGGATCTTCTGCTGCCCGTGACGGAAACCAGCACAGCCACCACAAACAGACTCAGCTGTGGCCAGGGGCAGTAGAGGGACTATATCTTCTTGTCTCTTATCCCCAGATGTCCTGTGCAGTTGTGCCCTGGCCTGACCCATCCTCAGCCTGTGGAGAAGCCTAGGCTGTCCCACCCTAGTGGCTCTGGGGCTTCCACCCAAGCATTCCATTCACTGGAGACAGAGGTGGTGGCTCAGGAATAGATGAGGAACGACCTCTAGGTTGTTCCTGGTTGTTCTAGGTTGTATCCTGTGGAGAAAGGCAATGTGTAGCAGTACATCTCGTGTCAAAGTGGGGCTGCATCTACCTGGGCACACCTGGACATCCCAGCTTTTTTTTTTTTTTAATTTGAGACAGGGTCTTGCTAAATTCTCCAGGCTGGCCTCAAATTTTCCATCCTCCTGCCTTAGTTTCCCAAGTAATCCACAAATGTCCTTTATATTGCCCATGATTTTTTTTTTTTTTTTTTGGTACTGGGGATTGGACTCAGGGGTACTTGACCACTGAACCACATCCTCATCCCTATTTTGTGTTTTATGTAGAGACAGGGTCTCACTGAGTTGCTCAGCACCTTGCCCTTGCTGAGGCTGGCTTTGAACTCACGATTCTCCTGTTTCAGCCTCCCACAATGCTGGGATTACAGGCGTGAGCCACTGTGCCCGGCTTATATAGCCCACGTTTGAAACCCATTTCTTGACTTTTATTTTTGGTACTAGGGATTGAACCCAGGAGCACTTAACCACTAAGCCACATCCCCAGCCCTTTTTTATATTTTATTTAGAGACAGGGTCTCACTCAATTGCTTAGAGCCTCACTAAGTTGCTAAGGCTTTGAACTCATGATCCTCCTGTCTCAGCCTCTGAAAGTACTGGGATTACAGGTGTGCGCCACTGCACCCAGGCTGCTTGCCTCTGGTATATTGATGCTCAGGGAACAGTGGTAGGATGGAGGGATGTTTGAGGGCCACTGAGGCAAAAACCAGGGATATGCTAGCCAATACCTTGGGGTGAGCTGAAGCAGAGGCCCACAGAAGTTTTCCTGGGATGTGTGAAGAGACAGAACACTGTGAGCCGGGTGCCGTGGCGCAGGCCTGTAATCCCAGTGCTTTAGGAGGCTGAGACAGGAGGATCCCGAGTTCAAAGCCAACCTCAGCAATGGCGAGGCACTAAGCAACTCAGTGAGACCCTGTCTCTACATAAAACACAAAGTAGGGCTGGGGATGTGGCTCAGTGGTCGAGTGCCCCTGAGTTTAAGTTCACTCCCCAGTACTAAAAAAAAAAAAGAACGGGGCTGGGATTGTGGCTCAGCGGTAGAGCGCTTGCCTCGCATGCATGAGGCCCCGGGTTCGATCCTCAGCACCACATACAAAGCAATAAAATAAAGACATTGTGTCCATCTATAACTAAAAAAAAAAAATAAAAAAAAAATAAAAAAAAAAAAGAACACTGAGGACAGGACCTCAGTTACTGGCTGTGGTGGCAGCAGACAAGGTGGAGTTAGGGACACCATGACACTGTGACACTAACTGATACATGGTTACAGTATTTGCTCCAGCCCTAAAAGAATATATATTTTTTTAATATTTATTTTTTAGTTGTAGGTGGACACAATAGCTTTATTTTATTTTTATGTGGTGCTGAGGATCGAACCCAGTGCCTCCCGCGTGCTAGGCGAGCACGCTACCACTGCGCCATAAGCCCAGCCCCTCTAAAAGAATATTTTAATCCTGGGGTTGAGGTTGTGGCTCAGTAGCAGAGCACTTGCCTCACACGTGTGAAGCACTGGGTTCGATCCTCAGCACCACATAAAAATAAGTAAAACCAAAATAAAGACACTGTGTCCATGTATAACTAAAAAAATATTAAAAAAAAAAAAAAGAATATTTTAATCCTCACAGCCTGGCTCTACCTCATTATTGCTTTTCAGTGGTAGGTGAGGAAGCTAAGGCCTGGTGAGGGGTGGAGAGTGGGGAAGATCCAGGCAGAGGAAGGTCTGCTAAGGAAATAGAGAGGGACATTCAGGAATTTGATGCCAAGTGCCAGGTCTTGGGCCAGCCAGGACTTTATGGCACATGGAAGAAAACAGCTCAAAAAGTTTATCCTTTTAAATGACATTTCAGCTGAAAACAAAAGGCAACAACAGAAAAAAACAAAAACAAAACCATCCAACCAACGTTCAGCAAAATTCTGAGCTCAGGACAGATTTAAATCAGACCAGAACATAAAGCATACTCCAGGAGGGAAGGGAGAGCTGGCACACCAAGGACATAGGTGGCCAACAGAATCCCCTCACATGACACTTGTAGCTATGACATGGCACCCGTGTTGTCAAGTATCACCTGAAACAAATCTGGTACTAAAAAAGCTCAAAATTAAAATAAGTCAAAAATTTTAATGAGAAAATTTGTGACAAGTCCTAGAAGAGACAATTCATAGTCTTAACATAACACTACTATTTAAAAAAATCAAATTGAGGTGGGAAAATAAGCAGCATTCAGCCGATTTCAAATCCCAGCAGACGAGTGAGACGGTCACGGGCTGCATGGCCCAGGCGCAAGGAGAACTGTCACCTGGGACCCCAAGTTTCTGAGGTAATCAACTGCATGTGCAGAAGAACATGAATGATGGCCACCCATGGGAGTTCACCTGGCCCCCTGTCTGCATATCCCCCAAACTTAATTAGATGCATCTGAGTTGATACTGCCAGGGTCTCCAGTAGGCGAGGCAGTCGACTGTGGGGGGATGGCCCCCTGCCAGCTGCTCCTGGCCTGAAAAATACAAAGACTGAGCATCAGAGGGGGCCGTCATAAAGCTGGTGACCACCCAGTCTCTATGTTCCCAGGAAGGCTGAGAACATGCTGGCAGATAACCTAAAAGATCCAGGAGGGAGAAGAGATGAAGGGGCAGCTGTGGGTCACCGTGCTGCAGACTGAACTTCCCCAGCAGGAAAATTGGCCTCTAGGGCTGCCTCGAGGGCCTATGGTAAAGAGGTACATGGCATCAAGGTGCTGTGAGGGGCTTAGGCAGGGAGCTGTGGCCATGCTGACTAGGATATGGGGAGGCGGAGGTGGAGACGCCTGCAGGGCATGGCTCCACCCAGAGCAACATTCCCTGCTTACTATGTGGGCCTGGGAGGGCATGACCTCCCGGATCCAAGGCTTCGACCCTCACTTTATAATCCATCTTAAACACCCTCGCACTGTGTACAGCATGCAGGACTGAGCCAGGTGTGTAAAGAGCAAGACAAGGCCATGTCTCATGTGCCTCTGGCTGAGGGTTGCCATGGTAATAGAGGGCAGCTGCCACTGTAGGGCTGCAGTGGGGTGTGTACCATCTGGTGCCAGGGCAGACTCCATGCCAGCAGGTATCCTGTCTGAGCCCCCAGGAGCTGGGAGTGGTGAAAATCAGGAAGGGGCGGAGAGGCTGTTAGGCAACTTTTTTTGGTGACGTTGAGGAACAAACTCAGGGCCTTGTGCATGGAGGGCAAGCGCGCCACCAGTGAGCTGTATCCCCAGCCATGTGAGACACTTCTGTGAAGAAAACTCATGGCACAACTATAATCTCAACAACATAGGAAGCTAAGACAGGAGGACTGTAAATCCAAGGCCAGCCTGGGCAAATCAGTGAGACCTTGTCTCAAAATAAAAAGGGCTGGGAATGAAACTCAGTAGTAAGTGTGCCCCTGGGTTTCACCCTCAGTATTAAACAAAAGGAAACACTCGTGGGCTCTGTGAGGCCTTGGGTGATGTGTCCTGTCTTCCTGTGTTTATGTACCATCTTCTGGAAAACCCACACACAGAGGGCCAGCCAGCCCCACTTGAACCCTCTGCTAGAGCAGGGGTCAGGACTCTGTGGCCATTAGGGCAGACTGGGAAGGCCCCAGGACCTGAGAAAGGGATAGGTAACACCTCAAGAAAGTTCAGGAGCCGGGCGCGGTGGCTCAAGCCTGTAAACCCAGCACAGGGAGGCTGAGACAGGAGAATCGCAAGTTCAAAGCCAGCCTCAGCAACAGCGAGGTGCTAAGCAACTCAGTGAGACCCTGTCTCTACATAAAACACAAAAAATAGGGCTGAGGATGTGGCTCAGTGGTCGAGTACCCCTGAGTTCAATCCCCAGTACCAAAAAAAAAAAAAAAAAAGTTCAGGCCGGGCGCAGTGGTGCACGCCTGTAATCCCAGCACTTTGGGAGGCTGAGACAGGAGGATCCTGAGTTCCACCCAGCCTCAGCAACGGCAAGGTGCTAAACAACCTCAGTGAGGCCCTGTGTCTACATAAAACACAAAATAGGGCTGGGGATGTGGCTCAGTGGTCGAGTGCCCTGAATTCAATCCCCGGTACCCCCCTCCCCAAAAAAAGAAAGTTCAAGAAGGCACTTTGGCCACTCAAGATCCTGGGCTTATTTTCTGCCCGGTCACCAAATGGATCACTGTGGCCAAGCTGGGCACTGACACCTTGTCAGGGCAGCAGGAAAAGTGTGCTGGTGAGAGACTCTCTGTCCTGACCAGGCCTCCAGTTAGACACTGACTGGATGTGGGTCTGTGCCTAGGCGGGCACATGTTCTCATGGGGAAGAGCCCCATCTTTCTTTCAGGCCTCCTCTGATGCTGCCTGCCCAACTCCCCACACTCCTCCAGAAGGGAGGCTCCTTCCCCTCCACAACCAAAGCCCTTTCTTTTGATCCTCATGCCCACTGACTGGTTTTGGTGGCTGCTGTGAATTGACATCCTGCAATGAGCAGAGATGGGAGCCTTTGAGAGCCCAAAGGAACAGTGTGTGCAGCATGGACCCTGAAGAGCCGTGCCCTGTGGGTAGCTCAGCCAGCCATGGTCATAATGGGGACCCTGTGGTTGGGGCACTGCTGTAGGAGACGAGTGGAAGTGGAAGGTGGCTGGAAAGATGGCCCCATTCTGAGGACCCACATCTACCAGGGCTCCCTGGGACTGTGACCCAACCTACCTGGGACTGCAGGCAGCTGCCCCCCAGAGGGGGCTGAAGAAAGGCCAGGGTCCGCAGGGTGAGAAACGTATCCCCAGCACTGGTCAGTGGGAAGGGACCCGAGGAACCTGGGAAGAAGCGGGAGGGGTCAGGCTGAGGGTCAGAGCAGGGGCTAGGTCAGTTGAAGTCAGAAGAGACCATGATTAGCTGGGTGTGGTGGCTCACGCCTATAATCCCAGCACTTAGGGAGGCTGAGACAGGAGGATCGCTAGTTCAAAGCCAGCCTCAGCAATGGCAAGGCACTAAGCAACTCAGTGAGACCCCTGTCTCTACATAAAATGCAAAATAGGGCTGGGGATGTGGCTCAGTGGTAGAGTACCCCTGAGTTCAATCCCCAGTACCCACCTCCCTCAAAAAAGAAGAGACCATGAATGCAGCTCCCATGTGGCATCTGGCTCCCTGCTTCTGTGTGGTAAGGACACTGGTCCAGTGAGGCAGGTGGGGACTCCTCACCCCAAAGCTCTCGTCCTTTCTTATCAGTATCAGTGTTTGTGTCCCCACAGCACTGGCATGGGCTATAGTTATCTGTTAGTTGGGATCTTGGCCAATGAAAACAGAAATTTCATAGTTCAAACAAAGAAAGAGGTGATTCAGTGACCAGCTGGGTAGGGGACTCCCCATTGGTGCTCAGGGGTGCTGGGCCCAGCCAACACTCACCAGGGCTAGGCACTGATAGGCAGCTGGCTTGGCTCTCCAGGGCCCTGGCCTTGGTGGCATCCACAACTGATTTACCCGTGTAAATGGTAGCTTCTTCTTGAAATTTCCCCATGTTCTTTTTATACCGGATTCTTTTGTTGCCAAACCAGTTAGAGACCTGTGGAGATACACACGGAAGCTGCCAAAAAGCTGCTCAGAGTGAGACATGATGGGAACACACTGTGTGGGCTGCCTCTGAGGTGCCTGTTACGCCCACTGCAGGTGAGTGACAGTGGTAGGATTATAGGTGACCTTTATTTCTTTAAGAATGTTTTTCTTTAATGACTCAGCATTACTTTCTCATTATTAACCATAAAAATCTGTATGCAGCCAAGGATGGTGGTGCATGCCTGTAATCCTAGCAACCCAGGAGGATGAGGCAGGAAGATTTACAAATTCAAAGCCAGCCTCAGCAACTTAGTGAGGCCCTAAGCAACTCAGTGAGATCCTGTCTCAAAATAAAAAGGACTGAGGATATGCCTCAATAGTTAAGCACCCCTGGATTTAATCTTCGGTACCAAAGTAAGTAAATAAATAAATAAAACTAAAAAAAAGGCCATCAAGTTATTAAAAACAAAACAAACCTATATGCCTTGTGCTCTCTGCTTCTAAAACAACATCATGTCTTTGCCTCCTCTGGGAGTGGGGGTAGTCTTCTCCTGATCCACCCTGGGGTGAGCACTTGGCTTCTGCCTATCTACTGGGAATGCTCCAGAACTTCTTTGTGGAACAAAGCTTGCAGAGAAGGGTAGTGAACACTTTCTCATGTTGAATCCAATTGGTGTTTTAACTTTTTTTTTGGGTACCAGGGACTGAACCCAGGCATGCTTGACCATTGAGCTACATCTGTATCCCTTTTTATTTTTGAGACAGGGTCTCACTAAGTTGCTTAGGGCCTCACTAAATTCTGAGGCTGGCTTTGAACTCATGATCCTCCTGCCTCAGCTTTCTGAGCCACTGGGATTATAGGCATGTGCCACTGCACGTGGCTTTAACTTATTTTGCTAAATTTATTTTTTGAGATGGCGTCTCACTATGTGGCTCAGGATGGCCTTGAACTCCTGGGTCCTTACTTCAACTGCCAAAGTAGCTGGGACTATAGGTGTGTTTTACCACACCTAGTTCCAAACTGGCATTTTAGAGGGACAAAAAGCAAATTTTCATTGTGGGTGAGTCAGGGAGATTGAACCCCTTGCTAGGCAGGGACGGAGGGTACAGTGACTGGGGGAAAGCAGGTCCTTGGCCAGGGTCTGCCTTCTGCATAGGGCATAACCCATGTGGGCACTTTGTTATAGGTACATGTGTAGCACCAACTCTAGAGGTTCTCTCTACCTGCTGCAGCACAGAAGCTATAGACCATCCTTATCTAGGGTCCAGGCCTCTCTGGTTGAGGCAGCTGCTGCTGTCTGGGTACCACCTAGAACCCCATCTTTCAGCTTAGCTCTTTTACCCTTTTTCCTTCATACTAACCCCTTTTTCCCTCAGACCTCCTCAGCCTGAGTTAGAGCTGATTCTGTCCTGAAGATATCCACGGGCCTCGGCTATGACACTGCCTACCTTAATGGTTCTCTCTCTCCTTCCCTTTAACCTCTCCAGACCGTGCACCAAAGCAGGAAGAGGCTCCTAGAACAGAATTCTGTTGCTGGTAGGGGTTCTCAAGGCCCAGGCCACAGAGCAGGAGAGTCCCTGGCATGTCAGGCTAATGCTTTCCACGTTTCTGCTTATGTAGAGCCCAGGTGAGCAGTTAGATGCGGCTGGGACCCTGTGATGTTTTGCTACCTGAATGACCCTGAGGGGCTCCTGAGTGCTCTGTCATAGAGATGCAGCTAGACTTAGTCTGAACTGGGGGCTGAGTGTGGTGGCTAAGGGCTAGAAACTTAGTTGCTCTAACTGGAAAGCAGGGAGAAGGGGTCACAAGTCAGAGGACTGTGGGGACATTCAGTGAGCCAGTCCATACCATGTGCCAGCTGCTTGTCATTACTGCTGCCATAGCAGCAGTGGGGTGGTGCCTGCATGAGCAGGAGTGCCATGGCAGGTCCCACTCTGCACACTCATGCTGCCAATGGGTGTGTCCTGGCCACATTCAGTGCTCATGGGCTGCCTGGACTAACTGTTCCCACTCTAAAACGTTTCTTGGCCTCCTCTGTCCTCAATTCCACAGAGGAGACAGGTGGCCAAACACCAGGGCACAGGATCAGGGGTCTTATACTCCACAGTACCACCTTAAAGACCTCATATTCTTGCATTGCATCAGGGACTTCTTGTTTGGTTTGTGTGTGTGTGTGTGTGTGTGTGTGTGGTGCTGGGATGGAATTGACCTCACACATACTAGGCAAGCACTCTACCACCGAGCTATACCCCTGCCCAAAGAATTTTCAGTCCCCTCCACCCTCGGGAACCTCACATTCTACCTGCTATCAACTAAGGGGGTTCATACCCCACTGCATTCCTCAGGGGTCACGAGGCCTTGCGATGGGTGCATTTGCATCCCTGTCTCACAAATGAGGGAGAAGAGCACCTGCTCAAGTCCCACATTCAATAGTGTAGAGCTGGTTAAGTGCAGCCAGAGTGACCTTGAATCTGGTCGCTCTGCTCCTGATCCACACATTTAATTAATTTCCCTATGTATCCTTCCAATGGACTTAACTTTCCACACCTTCCAGGGTCAGATAGGCCATGAAGGGGAGGACGTCACCTGGGATACCGTGATGCCACCCTTCCTGGCTAGCTCTTCTTTGGCTTCTTCACTGGGGTAAGGGTTGCTCAGATGAGAATAAAAATATTCATTCAGCACTTCTGTTGCCTGCTTGCTGAAATTCCGCCGCTTACGCCTGTAAAGACAGATAGTCTCAGTCTGTGTTGATAACAGTCCCTATTCCCAACTATCCTTCTAGCAGTTTTACAAACAGCAATCAATACATTGGGTCTACTTCAGCTGGGTATGGTGGTGCACACCTGTAATCCCAGCACTTTGGGAGGCTGAGACAGGAGAATCGTGAGTTCAAAGCCAGCCTCAGCAAAGGCGAGGTGCTAAGCAACTCAGTGAGACCCTGTCTCTAAATAAAACACAAAATAAAACTGGGGATGTGGCTCAGTGGTTGAGTGCCCCTGAGTTCAATACTCGGTACCAAAAAAAAAATACTTTGGGTCTTCTTCCAAAGAGGCAGTGTGAGTCCTGTACCCACAGTCTGTAGGCAGAGCCTCCAGAATGATCTTATATTCAAACCAGGGGCTCAGGGTGTGACTCAGTGGTAGAACACATGCCTTGCATATGCAAGGCCCTGGGTTCCATACCCAGCACCATACACACACATACACACACACAAAGAAAAAGAAGAAAAAAAATAGAAAAAGAAAACTGGAAAAACCCAAACCAGCACTGATTCCACTCATCTTCTTAAGGCTTAACCCACAGGGTCTTGGGCAGCTGATATCCCTGACCTGGCATCAAGGAACCGCGAGCGTAGGGTCATCAAGGCCTCACAGGTGCTCTGCTTCAGTTGCATCTGGATGGCACTGAATTTGCCATGGATGACACCAACCATGCGCTCGATCTCCCTGGGGGACACAGGCCTCATCCTGCTCTGCTCCCGGAGAAGGTTGGTGACATGTGTAGTGAACTCACGGCAGGCCTGGGATGGGGACAGAGATATACCAGCCTATAACTAAGCAGCAGGGTAGTGTAGGGTGGCAGGTTCCACACTGACCAGCCACCTGCCAATCCCCATGGTCACATACAGGCTGGTTTCTGAGAAGTAAATAAAAAGGGCTTTGAGTAAAATCAGCCCCCTTTGTAGTGACCAACTGCGTGTTCTCCCTGTCTGGGCTACAAAAGAAAGGTGGTTAATGTCCCATGTTTTGCTTTGACAAATGCGCATTCACATGATAGAAACTCTTCCATGCAGAAAGATCACCTGTTCATATTTCTCTAGCTCAGAGTGGTAAATCTGTCGGATCTGGGACAGCTTGGCCCTGTAGTCAGAGTGCTCAATGTTATTGTCATTTGGACAGCCACCTGGTGTTGCTGTGCCGGCCACCGCTGCTGATCCTCCTCTTCCTCTCTTCTCCGGCTTGGACACGCCCTCAGCCAGCAGCATGTTATCCAGCCTCATGAGCTGAGCATCAGGGGGATCCTCTTCCTGAATGCCACGGATGCTTACCACTAGATAAGAGAGACAGAACATACCAGAATACGTTCCCTGCAGAGAAAACAAACCACGAGTAAATAGCACTGGGGCCACAGCCAAACATTTCCCTTTGGGAAAAGAAACACTTTGTTTTATTATCAAATTTGATAACAGACAGCTAGTAACCCCTGGTGACACTGGTCTAAATGCCATCTTCAGTAATAGAGCATGAGCTGGGGAGGGGCAGGTCAGCTTAGCGCAGCCTGTGTGGGTGGAACTCCACCGAAGCTGAGAGCACAAAGTCAGGGCTGGGCAGGGTAGGTGGGGAAGGTGCCTGGTACTGGGGAAGCCTGAACTCCTGAGCCAAGTCTTCAAAGTACTGGGGAGGAGAATGCATTCTGGATGTTCACACAAATATAAAGACAAGTGGCAGCCTGGCATTGGTGGTGTGGCTGGATCCAGACACAGAACTGTACTGGTGGGAGCCTACTGTGTACCTCTGTGATGTGCGTGCGCGTGTGTGTGTATGTAGAGTTGCTCTTATAAAGCTGGAGGAGAAATGCTTGATCACCAAGGTCCCAGCAGGGGCGGCAGTTGTAGCTCAGTGGTAGAGCGCTTGCCTAGCATGTATGAAGCACTGGGTTCGATACTCAAGCACCACATTGAATAAACAAACAAATAAATAAATAAAGCACTTAAAAATACAATAACAGAAGAAGAAGAAGAAGAGGAGGAGGAGGAGGAGGAAGAAGAAAAGGAAGAGGAGGAGGAGGAGGTCCCATCAGGTGCAATGGCACCCATCTGAAATCCCAGCTACCTAGGAGGCTGAGGCAGAAGGTTTGCAAGTCTGAGGCCAACCTCAACAACTTAGAAAGACCCTATCTAAAAAGAAAAGGTGGAAGGCTGTGGGTATGAAGGAGGAGGAGGAGGAGGAGAAGGAGAAAGAGAAGGAGAAGAAGATGATCCCAACAAAGATGGAATAAACTACAGGAAGATTTTAAGCAGAGAAACAAGACAATTGACCCTATAATCTGGAAAAGCCATCTGACCTCTGTTGAGAGGGGACCTATATTAGTGAAGAACTGGAACAGGGGAAACAGTTGAAAAGTGGCTGCCAACCAGGTGGATGCAGCTGTGAGGATGTCAGGTCACTGGATGCAGGTGTCAGAGAATAAAGAACAGTAGGTTGTATAGGTGGGGCTGGGTGAAAATGGAGCTTCAGCTTGGTCCTGTGACTGAGCCAGTCACAGATGTCCCAGTGGCTGGGAGGGAGCTACTCCCTGAAACTTGGAGGTTGAGTAGGGCAGTCTGGGCTAGGGGTGTTCTTGGGATGATCAGCATATAGGTGAGTTTGAAAATCTATACATACACATCTGTCTCCCTAGCTATCTGACCTGGACTAGTTGGAAAACTGACATTTAAGGGATAGGAAAAAAGGAGACAGAAAGAAAATTATCAGGTGGGTTGAGAAAAATACAGAAAAAGCCAGAGGGTGAAAAAGTAAGTTTAATCAGCCAGGCATGGCGGCACATGCCTATAATCCCAGCAGCTCGGGAGGCCGAGGCAGGAGGATCCCAAGTTCAAAGCCAGCTTCAGCAATTTAGCGAGGCCCTAAGCAACTCAGTGAGGCCCTAAGCAATGCAGCATGACCCTGTCTCTAAATTTATAAACATTTTTTAAAGGGCTAGGGATATGGCTCAAAACAAAAACAAGAACAAAAACAAAAGGCAGATTTAGTCATTAGGAGAGTATCACTACCTTCTGCAAAAGCAATTGCATCTGTCTAGAAAGTTCCAGAGAAATGTGAAAGCAATGCAGTAGGGGGAGGGAGACACTACTGCAGGAGGTACAGGGTGCCGGTCAGGCCTGAGGAGGGTGGTCTTGTGGGCATCTGGGTCTTGTTTGCCTTTTTGTTTTTGTTTTTAAAGAGATGGGATCTAGAGCTGGGTGCGGTGGCTCAAGCCTGTAATCCCAGCACTTAGGGAGGCTGAGACAGGAGAATCATGAGTTCAAAGCCAGCCTCAGCAATGGCGAGGTGCTAAGCAACTCAGTGAGACTCTGTCTCTACATAAAACATCAAATAGGGCTGAGGATGTGGCTCAGTGGTTGAGTGCCCCTGAGTTCAATCCCCAGTACCAAAAAAAAAAAAAAAGAAAGAAATGGGATCTAGGTACTTTGCCCAGGCTGGCCCTCAACTCCTGGGCTCAAAAGATCCTCCTGCCTCTACCTCATGGGTAGCTAGGACTACTGGCAGTGCCACCATGCCTAATTCTTTGCTTCTTGATGACAGGAGAAATGGTTGTACTACAGAGAAATAAAGAGGTGAAAGAGTGCGCAGAGGTGTTTACTGAGGGAATGGGAGACCCCTACCTTCCAATGGGGGAAGGAGGTGGTGATATTAACCGAGTTTTGCCTTTCCAAAAAAATGTGTTTTCTTGGAAGTGGGCTCTCTCTCTCTTTTTTTTTTTTTTTTTGGTACTGGGGACTGAACTCAGGGGCACTCAATCACTGAGTCACACCCCCAGCCCTATTTTGTGTTTTATGTAGAGACTGGGTCTCACTGAGTTGCTTAGCACCTTGCCATTGCTGAGGCTGGCTTTGAACTCATGATTCTCCTGTCTCGGCCTCCCTAAGTGCTGGGATTATAGGCTTGAGCCACCGCGCCCGGCTGGAAATGGGCTCTCTTACTACTATCAGCTACTGACTGACAAGTAATCAAATAACAATTCAGTTTAATCATATCATATAGATATTTAGAAATTTTCAAGTGTCTTTTCTTACTTCCTACAGACTAGAAGATTTCTGTCAAAAACTTACTAGTTAAAACTGAAGGAGCACAAGGGACATGGAATAGGAATTTTCTTCAGAGATATCCACTTCAACACTTAGTACCAAGTACACATACAACAGATTTTATAAATGTGAAATTTGAATAAAAGGAAAAAATTAGCATATCTAAGGTCAGATCACAAAACCAGTTTGTTTGTTTTTTTTCCATGCCAGGGATTGAACTCAAGGGCACTCAACCACTGAGCCACATCTCCAGTCCTTTTTATTTTTTATTTTGGGACAGGGTCTCCCTAGGTTGCTTACAGCCTTACTAAGTTGCTGAGGCTGGCTTTGAACCTGCGTTCCTCCTGCCTCAGCCTCCAGAGCTACTGGGATTACAGGCATGTGCCACCATGCCTAGCAAAAAACTGATAGTTAATATAGAATAGCAACCTACTCTCTTCCAAATTATGCTTTACTCAAGGTTTCAAGAAGCAATACTAATGGGCTGGGTTTGTGGCTCAGTGGTAGAGCACTTGCCTTTCAAGTGTGAGGAACCGGGTCTGATTCTCAGCACCACATTAAAAAAACACAAAAAAACAAAATAAAAAGAAAATGAAGGTATTAAGAATATTTTTTTTAAAAAAAGAAGCAATACTAAGAAGAGTTAGAAGACTATAAGAAGCATCTACACACTCTATTAAGTTTTCAAAGAAGAATGGATGGTGGAATGTGGCAACAGAGATGGTGGAGACTTACCTAACAGGCACTCAGCAGGGAACATCCATGGTACAAATTAGCTACACAAATTGTCTGTTCAACAATGACACAAATTAGAAGTGGCCAAAATAGCTAATGCATGGAATTGGTTAAGTAAATTATGGTAGATCCACAGGATAATTCATAAGATAATCTTACAAAGCCACAACAACCATATTTTCAGAGACTTTTATATTTTTTATTGTATTTTATTTTTTTTGGTACTGGGGATTGAACTCAGGGGTACTCGACCACTGAGCCACATCCCCAGCCCTATTTTGTGTTTTATGTAGAGACAGGGTCTCACTGAGTTGCTTAGCGCCTCGCCTTTGCTGAGGCTGGCTTTGTCAGAGACTTTTAAATGACATTAGATGTAACTGCATTATCTCCTAGTTCTATGGGGCAGAAGTCTGATATGGGTCTCACTGGGCTGAAGTCTAAGTGCCAGCAGGGCTGTCTTTCTTTGAGGCTCTGGGGAGTATGTTTCCTTGTTTTTTTTTTTTTGGCTTCTAGAGCCCTGTTTCTTCCTCCTTCCTTCTGGCTATCTTCTTCCATCTCAAAGCCACATCAGGGCCCAAGTCCTTCTCATGTAACAGTCCATTATCTGGCCCTTCTCCTGCCTTCCTCTTCCACTTTTCTGGGCCACTGTGAAATGCCTGGGCCCACCAGGGCAGTCCAGAATAGTCTTCCATCTTCAGGTCAAACAAACGAGAAGCCACTTTCTATTATAGGTTCAACTGCGTTAGGGGAAGGAGTTGTCAATGTTGGAACATGTGGCTTAATGAAAGTGTGTGTCCCTGTGTGTGATAGGGGGCTGCTGATGGGCACGTGGATTCTTTCTTGTCTGTTTAGATATCTATCTATTTATTTATCCAACAGCAAATATTTGAGGGTTCATCACAAGTCAGGTACCACACTAGGTGTGGAGGACTTAAAAAAAAAACATAGCCTTTCTGCTAGGTGTGGTGGTACAAGCCTGTAATCCCAGTGGCTCAGGAGCTGAGGCAGGAGCATCCCAAGTTCAAAGCCAGCCTCAGCAATTTAGCAAGGCCTTAAGCAACTTAGTGAGACTCTGTCTTTTTTGGGGTGTACTGGGGATTGAACTCAGGGGCACAGGGCCACTGAGCCACATCCCCAGCCCTATTTTGTATTTTATTTAGAGACAGGTCTCACTGAGTTGCTTAGCATCTCGCTTTTGCTGAGGCTGGCTTTGAATTCACCATCCTCCTGCCTTAGCCTCCCAAGCAACTGGGATTACAGGCATGCTCCATTATGCTTGGCTGAAACTCTGTATTAAAATGAAAAATAGAAAGGGCTGGGAAGAAAAAAAAGAAAAGAAAGAAAGGGCTGGGATATAACTTAGTGGTAAATTGCTCCTGGGTTAAATCCCCAGAACAAAAAAAAAATTTATATATATATGTATATACACACACACACATCTCCTTTCTGGAAGATAATTTTGAAATGCTGATTAATATTGAATATGTGCAAAACTTGATCTTCGAATTTTTGTTCTGAAGCTGGGTTTAAACCCCAGTACCACAAAAATAAATATGTAAATTGTTGTGGGTTTTTTTGATACTGGAGATTGAACTCAGGGGTGCTTAACCACTGAGTCACCCTCATCCCTTTTTATTTTTTATTTTGAGATAGGGACTCTCCAAATTGCTTAGGGCCTCACTAAGTTGCTGAGGCTGGTCTCGAACTTGTAATCCTCTAGCCTGAGTCTCTCAAGTCTCTGGGATTATAGGCATGTGCCACAGTGCTGAGCTAAATAGGTAAATATTTTAAAATTGTTTTTATTTCTTATCCTCTGTCCATTTTGCCTACATGACATTTTTCACATAGCTGTAATCGTAGAATGAATGTTATATTGCCTTCTGCTTTTTCTTAATAGATATGTATGCCCAAAAATCATTAAAAAATTCTGTTCTGAGAACTTATCCTATAAGGATACTGACACCTATAAACAAAGACATATTTATAGGACACATACTACCACAGCATTTGTAGTTGTGAAAGACCAGAACTGTCCAGATGTGAATGAATTCAGGCACCGACAACACACCTGTCACCCTGGGCCTGTGGAGTTAACTGTGTGCATCTCCTGAGTGTGTCATTATGAGAGGCAATCACATGCTACATGCCTTATTTCCTTAGAATTAAACCATTTTTGCAACATAAATGCCCTAGTCAAAGCCAGACTTAACCTCCCAAGCACATGCATTTGGACTTCACTTGACCTGTATGGACAGTGTCATTTGCCCTTTGGCAGCTGCTCCTCTGGCTTGCAGTTCCCTCAGCACTGTTTGTCCTCCCAGTGCACCAATACTGGCCTAATTATGTTCATTAGACATTTGTTACCATCAATTATAGCAAGCTCATTTCCGGTGGCTTATTTGAGAGCATTTCAGATGTGGCCCTCAGCTCCCCCAGGGTCCTTGACTGACAGGCTAGGGAAGCCGTAGGGGCCAGGAGGCTCAGCTGTCAGTGGCATTTGTTATGGTGGCCCAGGAGACTATGACACAGGCACATAACCCTAAGTTGTTTCTAATTTTCTCTCCTAATGAAACAAAGATACTGGGAAAAATAGAAGGCTCAGAGGGGAACCTCCTTTACCCTGATTTCCTCAAAGGTGCCCTGGCTCCCTCGCACTGCACAAGCCTGGATGAGACAGCAAGACTATTTTGTAGTCATGAACAGAAACATCATTAATGGGTAAAGCTCAGGGACTTCTTCCTTTCCAGAAACCTTCTGAAGCTTTTTTTTTTTTTTTTTTTCCTGATCATTTACTGAGCACTAAGTGCTAGTCTTAAGCTTTAGGGTGATGAGTGGCTGCAGCTTCCTCTGAGTGGTGAAATGGGGCCTCCTGCTGCTACAACTTGAAAGGCACAGAGCTGCTGGCCATAGCCCTTCAAGGGAGGCCCAGTGCTGAAGTTAATGTTTCCTATCTTGAATCTTAGAATGTTAGCTCAACTTCCATTAGCTCTAGCTTCCCTTGTCCTCAAAGAACCAAAGGTGATAAGATAATTAATTCTTCAAGGGATTCTGGTAAGGCACTTTGTTGCTGTTTTTGTTTGTTGTGATTCTGAGGACTGAACCCAGCGGTGTGCTACCACTGAACTATATCCCCAGCCCTTTTTAATTTGGAGACAGGATCTCAATAAGTTACTCAGGCTGGCCTCTAACTTGTGATCCTCCTGCCTCAGCCTCCTGAGTCCCTGGGATTACAGACATGCCACTACACCCAGCTAAAGCGATATTTCTTTAGCAAACACCCATCAGTTTCTGAAATCATGGCTGCCACACACTAGACACTCATCAAATCAAAGTATTATCATATATACAAACATATTAAATTAATCCTTAATTAAAATACATCACAACTCAAGGTGCTGGAATAACAACCAAGTATGCAAATTATTTTCATTTTAATACACTTGCATGTTTGATAATTAAAGGTCTGCAATTCTGTATTAAAGTACATGATTTACTTTTTGGTCTTTTGGTTACGACGAAGTATAAATTACCACATGAACTGCTGACAGAGTAAAAATGATGTGCAGTTTTTTTAGGCTGGTTTTCCTGGGCCATTTTCCTTGCTTGTGTCTGCTTCAAGGGAAAAGGAAAAGACATCAAGCTGCAGTAATATAAAACACAGCTGGGTAAAATAACTAGAAAAATGAGTCCATTCTCTCCATGGGGCATTTGTAAACATTTAAGAGCCACAGTAAAGAAAAGCAGCACTGCTGAGCACAGTGGGGCACAGCTTTAATCCCAGTGACTCGGGAGGCTGAGGCAGGATGAGGATCACAAATCCAAGGCCGGTAGGACAATTTAGTGAGACCCTGTGTCAAAATTAAAAATGCAAAGGGCCGGGGATATAGCTCAGTGGTAGAGCACCCCAGGGTTCAATCCCCAGTAAAAGAAAGAAAGAAAGAAAAGAAAGAGAGAAAGAGAGAAAGAGAGAAAGAGAGAAAGAGAGAAAGAGAGAAAGAAAGAAAGAAAGAAAGAAAGAAAGAAAGAAAGAAAGAAAGAAAGAAAGAAACTAATAGGAGCCATGAGAAAAATTCTACAAGTTTCAGACACTGGGCTATAGTCACTGCAAGGTGTGGCCTTTATTTAGCTGAGTCTTACAGGGGTGGGGAGAGTGAGAGGCCAGCAGTAAACACAGTAACCCCGTCTTTCCAATCTCCAGTCTGTGAATTACAGGCTTCTAGGTCAGCTGATACCCTCACAACTCTTAAAGAAACTGTCCAAGGACCTGATGTTAAGGATGTTCAAGATTGGACCGCTGAGCATTTTCTGATATATTCACTAGTATCCATTGAGTGCCAAGCATGTGATAGGGCAGGAACATGGGGTGTGATGCCAGAAAATGCTACTTTACAAGAACAAGTAGTTCCAGCTGGGTGCAATGGTGCATGCCTATAATCCCAGTGACTCGGAGGGCTAAGGCAGGAGAATCAAGTTTGAGGCCAACCTTGGCAACTTAGTAAGATACTGTCTCAAAAAAAGAAATCAAAAAAGGGTTGGAGATGTAGCAATGGTAAAACCCTAGGTTTAAATCCCAGGACCAAAACAGGGAGGGAAACAACAAAGTAGTTCCCAGTACACTTGGTGTGTACTAAGGCCTCAAGGGACAAACATATCCCTAGAGACAGGGCCTCTGTTAATACCATCAGTCCTAAGCCAGTAATAACACCTTCATTGAGATATACATGCTACACAAGCCACTCACTCAAAGTGAGTAACTCAAACGCTTTTACTTTATTTGCAAGGCTGTGCTGTCACCACCATCTGACATATCCACACAATCCTGCATGGGGTGGCGTAGTTGCTGCCTGGAGGGACCACTGCTCTAGCCTACAGATCTCCTGAGCTACTTGCCAGATTATATCAGAGTCTTAATTTATGAGTCATTAGACTGGGGGCCAGGAGAGGACATCTGGAAAATAACTCCCCAGCTCTAGGGAATACACTCTGAGAAAAGCCCTAAAGAAAATGGATACAGCCAATAAGAAAGGGATCTGAGTATCAGGAGTCACATGTTGGCCCACAGGGTAACCACTGGGACAGGAAGAAGGCCCTATGAGCACAGCGAAGTCTGTGAGGTCTGTCAGGAGACAGAACCTAAAGATCACAAGCCTGCAGCTGCATCAGATCTGACTAGCTGATGAGGAAGGGAAACAAGTAGGCTGCTTGTGCCTGCCAACTACTAACAAGGCCAGCACCAACAGTCAGGAAGCAACAGGGTGTTCCCTGCTGTGAACTATTTACACTTTGCAAGGAGCTCCCAGGGCAAGGGTTCCTTGCCCCAGAGCAAGCCTGGCCAAGCCCAGTCTTAGGACTTCTTCCTCAGAGACACAATGAATGCAGAACTGACCAAACTGAAACCCAGACATATGCTTGGGATCAGCCCAGGGGACAGTCACAGCACAGGAAGACAAAGTAGTCTCCAGAGTGGCTGACAGCTCTTAAAGGGGCCTCTAGGATTCAGCCCCACACAAATTGGCATCTAAGTTCATACGGAGGCAAAGCCTGATCTGCACCAACACGTGGGAATGTTCCTGCTCTCATGCCAAACACCATTGTTTGAATTCAGGCCACACCTCAGTCCTTACTGGGAACAATATGTGACTGACAACCTCAAAGTCAATACTTCTGAATTCTACAAGGTACCTAGCCCCAGGGTTTCAGCAGAGACTGTGGCCAACATGTGGTCCTCTTAGCTAGATTTGGAGTTCTCCAACAAGGAGAGCATTTTGGTATCCTCTGGACACCAAGAAGGAAAGCTGTTTCTGGGAAAGAGGATTTGGGAGAGAGGACTCAGGGCTCATTCAGATACAGGACCACTGTCTGTGCAGGCCACCATGCAGAATGCTGAAGCCGAGCAGGGAGTGCTGTCAGTGGCTTGAAGGCAAACTTGCTTAAAGCCAAGTTATTGCTAGTGAGAGGCTTGAGTGTGTCCCTAAAAAGGCTGGACTTTTGTGTTTCCATTTGCTGGAAGCTATAACTTTTGTCCCTAGGTCATAACACATTCATACACGTGAGAGAGGTATCTGAGTAGGGGTAGGGGAGTCTTGAGTGTCACAGCCTAGCAGGGCTAGAGGGTGTCTGTGGAGGACAAGCTGGTGCTGGGTGTCAGTCCAGGGGTCATGAGGAAGCTGTCAGCAGCTGTGGCCTGGAAGGCGGCATGGGGCCAGAGGCAGGGATATGTGAATGGAGAGGGACCATGTGGAAGGGTTAGGTGCACCTAGGGGCGGGGTGGGTGGGAGACCAATTAAGCAAATGTACTGAGGATAAAAAGATTGGAGTTCTCACTGCTGGAGAAAGGAATTACAAATTGCAAAGAGGAAAAACAGAAGGAACATTGTGGTGGTTAACTAAAATTAAAGATATTAGAACAAATACAGGTTTTCAATATATACAGATATATAAAAATAGATGTATGTATGTATACATACCACCCACAAATACTCCTCAGCTCTGTATCCTGAGAGTGTCTGGGAGCAGTGACACCCCAAGAGCAACGAGCACATATAGGACCAAGATCTACTCTAAATGTAGCCAGGGTTCCTTGGAGAACAAGGAGGGACAGAGAGTAGAATAGGAGCCTGGAACGTGTCCTGGTAGCCAGTAAGGAAGTGCTCAAAGGATGATGCAGACAGGTCAGAAGGACATAAAGCCAGCTTGAAGGGGCTCCCACTAGCCAAAGTGGGACAATCTGAACATCAAAGTAAATGATGATAGTAAATGACTGTGATAAAATAGGACTCTGAATCCATCCTGATACAAAATAAATGAATAAATAAAAAATAGTTAATGAGGAATGGAGTATTTACATAGACTCAGAGGAGCTTCCTACAGAATACTTATTACAAAGGAAAAAGGGAAAACTTTAAAAAGAAGTTTGGCCGGGCTTGGTGGAACACATCTATAATCCCAGCTACTTGGGAGGCTGAGGCAGAAGGATTGCAAGTTCAAGGCCAGCTTTGGCAACAGTAAGACCTTGTCTCAAAATAAAATAATAAAAAGCACTGGGGATGTAGCTCAGTGGTAGAGCACTTGCCTAGCATGTGCAAAGCCCTAGGTTCAAATGCCAGTTAAACACACACACACACACACACACACACACACACACACACACTCCTCTCACACACACAGAGAAATGAGAAGCAAACAAAAAGGGATTTTTCCAATTTCCAGGTTAGATCCTGTGGTCTCTGGGACAGCAGTTGGGATTGAGGGAGCAGATGTCTGCATATGGAATTGTGAGCAGAACATGAAGTAAATAATGGATAATTGTTTTGCTGCGTCAACATTCCAACTGACAGCTTTGAGCTGGAGCTAAGGACAGAATGGTGCTAAACTTCTTGTTTTTCTTGTGCTTTTGACAACAGAGGAGGAAAATATTTTTTTCTGGACTTGCCAATAGAGCCCTTAAGCAATAGTTTCAATTTTCAACCCCTTATCAGCTAATTTTGGAGAGGATACAGTAGAAATATTTGGCATTCAATGGGTTACAGAAAGAGCATCAGTGAATTCATCTAGGGTGCTTTTTCATTTATTCAGGCCACAACTGTACACCTTAGAAGCCTTATTGTAGCCCAACTGTCATTTCGGATTACATCAACTCTACACTGCAAAGCAGACAATATTAGCAGCATATGATATTTTTCCATTATGTTAAAATTTTCATCTTCAGGTGACTGAAAGTACAAGATGCCGAACTTCATGTTCCTGTCCATCCCTATGAGGCTATGGAGGCTGCTATGGTTTGCCTAAGTATCACCCAAAGGCTTTGTCCCCTGTGGCATTATTGGAAGAGGTGGGTGTTAGTTGGAAATCTTCTGGTCTCATGGAGGTGGGAATATGCCTCTGAATGGGATACTGGAATCCTGGCCCATCCTTTCTCTCTGCTTGCCAACTGTCATGAGGTGAGCAGCTCCTCTCACACATGCTCCCACCACGATGTGCTGCTTTGCCACAGGTCCAAAAGCAACAGAGCCAGCTAAACATGAAATGAAACCTCTGAAGCTGTGAGCCAAAATAATCCTTTCCTTTTTTTTTGGTACCGGGGATTGAACTCAGGGGCGCTCTACCATTGAGCTATATCCCCAGCCCTATTTTGTATTTTATTTAGAGACAGGGTCTCATTGAGTTGCTTAGCCCCTTGCCGTTGTGGATGCTGGCTTTGAATCCTCGATCCTCTTGCCTCAGCCTCACAAGCTGCTGGAATTATAGGCATGCACGACTGTGACTGGCTCTGTTCCGCTTTTTTTTTTGGTACTGGGGATTGAACTCAGGGGTACTCTCCGTTCCTCTTTATGTTTATCAGGTATTTTGCCACAGTGATTAATACAGAGGCTCAACTTCCCTCAGTGTTGGTTAATGAACTTCATGGATTACTTCTGTATATTGGACATCTATCTAAACTTCACAATATTAATCTATTCAAAATCAGGTTAAGGATTGACTGGTTTAACTTTTGAATTATCGGCTTTTTCTCCTCACAAGGAATATTTATTCAAGAATGAGAGAATTAAGTCAAGAGTGCAACTTTGAGACAGGTGCAATAGTGTATACCTGTAATCCCAGCAACTTGGAGGCTGAGGTAGGAGAATTGCAAACTCAAGGCCAGCTTTAACAATTAAGTGAGGCCCTAAGCAACTCAGCAAGACCTTGTCTCACAATTTTAAAAAAGTAAGCTGCGTGCAGTGGCACACGCTTGTAATCCCAGCACTTTGGGAGGCTGAGACAAGAGAATAATGAGTTCAAAGCCAGCCTCACCAATGGTGAGGCACTAAGCAACTCAGTGAGACTCTGTTTCTACATAAAACACAAAACAGAGGTGGGGCTGTGGCTCAGTGGTTGAGTACCCCTGAGTTCATTCCCTGGTACCAAAAGAAAATTTTTTTAAAGTAAAAAGGGCTATGGATGGGGATGTAGCTCAGTTTCTTAGCACCAAAAAAAAAAAAAAAAAAAGTGCAACTCTGGTAACAGACTAAATGAATAGAAATTCAAGACCTTCCCTTTTACTAATTAGGTACTTTTCAGCAAGGAACATGCTTGTCTCAGTCTCTCCCTATCTATATAATTTATATAACTTTCTAGAGTTATTGTGAGAATTAAACAAATTAGTATGCATATAGTACTTAAAACATAGTAAAAAACAGCTATAATGCTAAATTGCATGTAATGTACACTTTAGCCCTACCACAAATATCTGAAATGTGGGGTTAAAAGAAGATCATGCCGGGCTGGGGTTGTGGCTCAGTGGTGGAGTGCTTGCCTAGCATGTGTGAGGCCCTGGGTTCAATTCTCAGCACCACATATAAATACACAAAATAAAGTTCCATTGACAACTAAAAAATAAAATAAAATAAAAAGAGCATTATGTCTTTGTAGCATGTAAAGGAAACTTAAATATAGGTTTAAAATTGAACTTCTTCATAGGCTGACTACCTTACCTATATGAATTCACACAGTCCTCAACAGTTTTCAGCAACTATGAGCAAAGTATGATCACAGTTCCCAAATCACAAAGGATGAGCAGGGACAGAGAAAGGTTCAGTCACATGTAAGGATCATAACGCTAAAGGCAAAGCCAAAATTCAGGCCTTTTCATTCCTCTTAGCCATTGTACATGTTAAATACATGTCAATCTTTATTGTGTTCAGAACCAGGTGCCATGGCACGCACCTGTAATCCCAGCAGCTTGGGAGGAGGAGGCAGGAGGATTGTGAGTTCAAAGCCAGCCTCAGCAAAAGCAAGGCACTAAGCAACTCAGTGAGACTCTGTCTCTAAATAAAATACAAAACAGAGCAGGGGATGTGGCTCAGTGGTTGAGTGCCCCTGAATTCAATCCCCAATGCTACAAAAGAAAAAAAAAAAGGGTAACTTTGAACAAAGTCTATGTTCAGTTAAAGGATACTTACCGTATCAAGGTTAAGTTCCTGATTTCATTAGTTATACTATGATTTCTAAAAGGGTGACATTAAAGGAAGCTGGGAAAAAAGTATACAATACCTCTTTGTACTATTTTTTCAACTTTTCTATAAGTCTGATATTACTTCAAAACAAAAATTTTTGTTTTGTTTTGTTTTTTTAAACAAAACAATCTGTAGTGGCAGAAGCTTTCCATGGGGATTATCTTGGATGTTTAAAACAGACAAAAAAATTGTTATGATTCTACTTTTCTAATTCTGCCATCTTCCCCTTTTCTATACAACTGAAAGTCACAGCATCCCTTAGTTCCTAGAACACTGCTGCTTGTTACTTATTTGTAACAGTATTTCTCCAGTTAAAAACTGCAAAATAAGCTGGGTGTGGTGGTACACGCCTGTAATCCCAGCACTTTGGGAGGCTGAGACAGTAGAATCTTGAGTTCAAAGCCAACTTCAGCAATGGCGAGGCGCTAAGCAACTCAGTGAGACCCTGTCTCTAAATAAAACACAAAACAGGGTTGGGGGTGTGGCTCAGTGGTCAAATACCCCTGAGTTCAATCCCTGGAACCAAAAAAAAAAAAAAAAAAAAACTGCAAAATAAAGCCATGTGATATACCAGAAACCAGCATACACATAAGGCAGAAACAAAATATACCCACATTTGTTGCCAGAGACATGAACAAAATCACCCACCAAGCATATGAGGCTCATGCTTGTTGAGGTCCTGGAGCCACACAGGAAGTGCCTTTAAAATGGCCTACCTGTCTTTTCCTTGATCTCACAGAGCACACTGAAGAGGGCAGGCTTCATCCGATGGCAATTCAGAGCATGCTTCCTGAAAGATAGGTGACAGAAGTACATGTGAGAAAAAGAGAGGGGTCAGGTTGTCCATGAAAGCAAAGATTCTCCATACTGAGAAATCAAACCCAGCCTATCAGTTCTGACCACTAGGAACTCCTCTTGTGAAGATATTGGGCAAAAGCACTTCATATGAATTTGTTTTGTGCAAGATTAAAATAGAGCAATGTATAGTTGGGTCTCTAGATCTACAGTTTCTGCATCTGTAGATTAAACCAACTGAAGGTGAAAAATAGTTGGAAAAATATTTTCATTTGTAGTGAATTGTATGTACAGACTTTGGCTTCAATAATATAGTCAACTTATTTTGTGACTACTCTTGTAAACTGTCATTATTTCCTAAATAATACAATTATTTACATAGCATGCACACTTTACTAGGTATCATAAGTTATCAAGAAATGATTTAAAGTCTATGGGAGGATGTGTGTAGGTTACATGCAGATACCATATCATTTTACATAAGGTAATTGAGCATCTTAGGGATAATTATACAAATAGTGAAAACATTCCCCTTTATAGATATATATTTAAACAATGCAAGTCTAAATGTTCAACTCATTAAAAACTATGAAATTTCAAGGTCCAATGATTTGAAAGTTGTATTCACACTGTAAGCAGAAACATTAGCCATTCTACCCAGTGTCATATGACATTAATTAGCAGGTGCTTACTGAGCACCTACTATGTGCCACACACTATTCCAATGTCACACAGACACAGGCAATTAGGTTTCCACCCATATGACATTTAAGATGGATGGGGTAAGAGCAAATACACAAAAAAGAAATCCATCATCTGTGGCAGGTACTTTGTGGTGAGTTTAATCGGGGTCATGACAGTAATGATTAGGTGGCTTATTGGAGTTTGTGTGTCTTTGAGGTGACATCAAATCTGAGATTGGGATTATGTAAGTCAACAAAGAAAAAAGGCTAAAGAAAGACATAATTTAATGAGAAATTGTAAGACAAAAAAGTGCAAAGGCCCTGCGAGAACACCTGGCTGTTTGAGACTACGGTAATGGGTGAGAGAGAGAGTTATGAGGTGAAGTTAAAGAGACAAGTAGGAGCTTACTCTTGTAAATTGGGAGGACAAACCTGACTTTTTGGCAGGATAATGTCCCCCAAAGATGTCCACATTCTAATCCTCAGAACTCTGAATATGTTACCTTCATGGAACAAAGAACTCTGCAGATATGATTAAGGTTAAAAACATTGGGAAGGAACTTAGGGAGGCTGAGACAGGAGAATTGTGAGTTCAAAGCCAGCCTCAGCAACAGCAAGATGCTAAGCAACTCAGTGAGACCCCGTCTCTACATAAAACACAAAATAGGGATGTGGGATGTAGGGATAAAATAGCTGGGGATGTGGCTCAGTGGTCGAGTGCCCCTGAGTTCAATCTCCAGTACCAAATCAAACAAACAAACAAACAAAACATTGGGAAGGGGGCTGGGATTATGGCTCAGCGGTAGAGCGCTTGCCTCACATACGTGAGGCACTAGGTTCAATCCTCAGCACCACATAAAAACAAATAAAGATATTGTGCCCATCTACAACTATAAATAAAAATATTAAAAAAAAAAAAAAACAAAAACACCGGGAAGGGGGGAATGACCTGGATTATCCGCTGGGCTTAATGTAATCAGATGAGCCCTTAAAGATGAAGAACCTTTCCTGGTTGTGGTTGGAAGAGCTGTGATGATGTAAAGGTCAAAGATGCTGTGTTCCTGGTGAACAAGGAGAAACGTGTTCCTTGTCTGTATTCCTCAACTCCAAGCCAAGGAATGCAGACAACTTCAATATACGAGAACAGTAAGGAAACAGATTCTCCCCGTTTCCAGAAGGAAAACAGCCCTACTGTTGACACTTTGATTTCAGCCCACTGAACCCAGGAAGTCGAATTGTAAATTCATGAGGAAATACCAAAATGCTTTGAGAAGCATTTGTACCATTTTACATTCTCACTGAGGATTCCAATTTATGTATATCATCAACAATACTCGTTATTGTCTACTTTTTTATTATAGCCATTCTAGTGGGTGTGAGGTAGTATCTCATTGTGGTTTTGATTTGCATTTCTCTAATGATTAATAATGTTGAGCATCTTTTCATGTGCTTATCAGCCATTTGTATATCTTTGGAGAAATGTCTATTCAATTCTTTATCCCTCCTCCCCTGTGTTTTTGAACCTAGGGTCTCCTGAAAGGTAGGCAAGTTCTCTATCACTGAGCTACACTGCCAGCTCAACGTTTGAGTAAATTTTTGTATGGTGTGAGGTAGGCCTCAAACTTTGTTCTTTCTTTCTTTTGTCATTGTCTTCTTTTTTTTTCTTTTCTTTGTGTGTGTGTGTGTGTGTGTGTGTGTGTGTGTGGTGATGCAGATGGAACCCAGGACCTTGTGCATACGAGCTAAGCGCTCACCACTGAGCTATGTTCCTAGCCCCTCAAATTCATTCTTTTGCAAATGGATATCCAATTGTCCCAGCACCAACTATTGAAGAGATTATTCTTTCCCCATTGAAGGTCTTGGCACATCAGTCAAAAATCAATTTGTCACAGATGTATGGGTTCATTTCTTTTTTTTTTTTTTGGTACTGGGGATTGAACTCAGGGGTACTTGACCACTAAGCCACATCCCCAGCCCTATTTTGTGTTTTACAGAGACAGGGTCTCACTGAGTTGCCTAGTACCTCGCCATTGCTGAGGCTGGCTTTGAACTTGCAATTCTCCTGTCTTAGCCGTATGGGTTCATTTCTGTATTTTCAATTCTATTCCATTGATCAGTTTGCCTATTCTCAATTGAAGTGCATTTTACATACTTACTTACTTTTTTTTTTATAAATATTTTGTTTAGTTGTAGATGAACACAATTTTTTTTTTTAGTTGTAGGTGACAGAATATCTTTATTTTATTTTTATATGGTGCTGAGGATCGAACCCAGTGCCTTATGCGTGCGAGGCGAGCACGCTACCACTGCGCCATAATCCCAGCAATATTTTTATTTATTTTTTATGTGGTGCTGAGGATCGAACCCAGTGCCTCATGTATGCGAGGCGAGCGCTCAACCGCTGAGCCATAGCCCCAGCCCCCATACTTACTTACTTTTAATTTTAACTTATTTACTTTTGAGACAGGGTCTTGTTATATTCATCAGGCTAGCCTCAAAATCCAGTGATTCTCCCACCTTAGCCTCCTGGGTAGCTGGGTCTATAGGTGTGTGCCACCAATTCTGGCTAAAATGCATCTTTTTTAAAAAAATTTTTTTAGTTGTTGATGGGCCTTTATTTTATTCATTTATCATTTATATGTGGTGCTGAGGATTGCACCTACTGCCTCATGCATGCTAGGCAAGCGCTCTACCACTGAGCTACAACCCCAGCCCCTAACATGCATCTTAAAAAGATCATTTGTGGTAAAGATTTTCTCCCATTCTGTAGGCTCTCTCTTCACATTATTGATTGTTTCCTTTGCTGAAAAGAAGCTTTTTAGGGGGCTGGGATTGTGGCACAGTGGTGGCGTGTTCGCCTGGCATGCATGAGGCACTGGGTTCGATCCTCAGCACCACATAAAAATAAAATAAAGATATTCTGTCCGCCTACAACTAAAAAATAAATGTTAAAAAAAAAAAAGAAAAAAAAAAAAGAAGCTTTTTAGATTCAACAGTAAGTGTTGGCGAGGTTGTGGGGAAAAAGGTACACTCAAACATTGCTGGTGGAGCCGGGCGTGGTGAGGCAAGCCTGTAATCACAGCACTTAGGGAGGCTGAGACAGGAGAATCGCGAGTTCAAAGCCAGCTTCAGCAATGGCAAGGCACTAAGCAACTCGGTGAGACCCTGTACATAAAACACATAAATAGGGCTGGAGATGTGGCTCAGTGGTCGAGTGCCCCTGAGTTCAATCTCCAGTACCAAAAAAAAAACCCAAAAAACATTGCTGGTGGGACTGCAAATTGGTGCAGCCACTCTGGAAAGCAGTATGGAGATTCCT
>PVHX01021493.1:0-29667 GCA_004024805.1 Geosciurus inauris
GGACTATGGACGAAAACCTCTGAAAACATAAGCCAAAACAACTTTTTTTTTTAACTTGCTTTACTCAAGTGTTTTGTAACAGGGAAAGAAAGCTGATCAACACAATATCTTCAGGAAAGAAAGCTGATCAACACAATATCTTCAGGAGAGAGTTTGTACTTATAATCAAGAAGGCAGAGAATACATGAGGGAGGGAGAGATTCTCTAACTATATTGGAGTGAGCAGATTTCTCATGAGCTTGGAAAATGGACCATCAATTACACTTTTCAATCTAGTTCAATCAACTTAATAGTAGAAATTCCTTCTAGATTTCACAATAGGTTTACTGTCAGTCTTAATTTACCCTGTTGTGAGTTACTTTAGTAGTAATTCAGATAGAAAACAGAAGTCTTTCACCTTGAATCTTTTAATTTTTTTTAAATAAAATGTTGATTTTTTAAAATGTCAACTGACCTGGGACTTGAACTTCTGGGAATATGGTGGGCTCAGCCAACAGATGAGCAGCTCTGCTTATACTTAGAAAAATGCTGGTTTGATTAGACTTATTTTATAATGTAATTTATATTTGAACTCAATGGAATGAAAGGAAATTCCCTTTCTAGCATAAAAAGAGGAAGCTTAAAGAAGAATGTTAAAGCTAACAAGCCAAAATCTTAGCAACCCCCAAACACTGGGTAGCATATTAGTTGCAGGAGTTGTGAGGCTGGGTTATGTAACATGCACAGGGACAGACTATATGTGCATGAGGCAAGGATGGTGCAACTAAGATGTCTCATTAGTGGTGACATTAGCAGGAGCACACCCATTAGATACACCAGGAATGAAAACGCATCTCAGGACCAATATATGAGAACAATTTTTTAAAAATACACACAACAACAACAAAACAATTTTATAAGATCTAGCATGGAAGACCAAAAGACTTTATTAGATAACATAACCCATGTTATGTAAAGTTATAAAGCCCAAGTTCACTCTACCAATATGGAATTTGAATCTCCAGAGTGATAAATGAATTTAAAAATTGGTTTTAGACCAATAAAGCTTCTAGAGTACATAAGAAAAAAATTAAAGCCAAATAAATGTAAAAACTTTGTATCACTGTGTCTATAATCAAAGGTTTATGGGACCAGATATGTGGGAATAAAACAATGCTTATGAATATAAGCTTACAATTTAGGAAAGAAATCACAAAGCACACAAGGAATGATCTTTCCCTTACAAAATATATTGACAAGCAAGAATATTTGATCCCAGAGGACTTGAAATCATGAAAAATTAGACTTCATAAAACAGTATGTTCAAAGTGAAGTTAGGGATAAAAGAAAAAGGATAAAAATTTTCCTTTATGGGAGAGGAAAAACATGAGCGGCTTTGAAAATAAAACTTAGATATAATGTCTAGGAATTTTACACACAATTTTTTTTCAGAGAAATTAAACTTTCAGTGGATGGACACAAATGAAAATTGAGTTGGGAAATTGGACGTTTAAGCTGAGGATTTTATAAAAATTCAACACATACCAATTACAAGATAAAAAAGATGAAACAATGTTTAAGAAATATAAATGATAGAAGATATTTACCGCACTCTTAATATTCTACCAAAATTTTAGAGAGAATGTCAAAAGTTCAACATTTGAAATGATAAAGTTTGAGAATTATCCAGAATTGGTAAAAGATGTAAATCCTGAGATTAAAATCATGCCCCAAAATAATCAGAATGTATTAAAAAAAAAACCTACATGTAAACACATTGCATGGAATTGTAAAACTCAAAAGACAAACAGAGAATCTGAGGAGCAACCAAATGACAAAGGCATATAAAGAATTAACTCTTAGAACTATTCTTAGAAAAATGCAGTCAAAATAAAATTAATTCATAATATCAAAATAGTAAAAGAAAAACAATTAACATAGGAATTACATTCCAGATTATCACTTAAGAAAGTACAGTAGACTTTTTCAGACAGATTTAACAATCCACCACACCTTACTGAGAGAAACAACGAAGGATGTACTTCGGTAAGAGTAAAATTGAATACAAAAAGAATAAGAGATATGTAAGAAGCAACTGTAATGTAGTAAATTGGTAAATATCTATGTACATTTAAATATTAATTAACAGTAAGCTACAAGAATTATAATGATTTACAATAGTAAATAATAAATACCTAGAATAGTCCAAGTACTGTAAATTTCTGATTTTCAGAGAGTAGTAGAAATTTTTTCAGTTGGAGAAATTAAAGGTGAGAGGATGAGGAGGAAGAGAGGGAACCCTAGAGGGTAGCACTAGTGCTCACGAAGGCAGGGCCACGACAAGAATGTTGGGCTTGTGAAGAGTTTATAATTCAGTTTGATTGGTGCAATGACTAGTGAGGCTGGATAAAGAGTAAATCAAGGCGGGAAACTTAAAACTTAAAATTATTTTTTATATTGTTTTATACTCTTATAATTGAGGTGAGATGCTGTTGAAAGATTTTAAATGGGAAGGTGTGGTTCTAGGAGCTCATTCTGGTGGTAGTGCTGAGGATGGGTGAGAAGGAGAATGTGTGAAAAGAAAAGGAGGCTGGAGCTGCTTTTATTACCCAATTGCTTTTGGAATTCAGGTGCAAAAAAGCTCAAATTTCTATCTGAAAATTGGACAAACAAAATATAGAATAGCTATGCAGTAGAATATTACTCAACAATGAGAAAGAAAAATCCTGATACCTGCTACAACATGCACGAGCCTTAAAAACATTATGTTAAGTGAAGTCAGACATAACAAGCTACACATCATAAATGCCATTTAATAAAACATACAAGAGGTGGGAGCGGTGGTGCAAGCCTGTAATCCCAGCACTTAGGGAGGCTGAGACAGAAGAATCGCGAGTTCAAAGCCAGCCTCAGGAAAGGCGAGGTGCTAAGCAACTCAGTGAGACCCTGTCTCTACATTAAAAACACACACACACACACAAAATAGGGCTGGGGATGTGGCTCAGTGGTTGAGTGCTCCTGAGTTTAATCTCTAGTACCAAAAAATTAAAAAAATACATACAAGAGAGGTAAACACATAGAGAAAATAAAGTGTATTAGAAGTCCATAAGATTATGGAGAGGGAAGAATAGAAAGTAATTGATAATTAGATGTCCTTTGGGGAGGTTGTAGAGTCTCCTTGTTCTCCCACTTTCTGTGTCCTGACCCAGAAACAGAGCAATTGACTGCTCTGTGGCTTGGTCTGTAGAACATGGAATATTCCCCGGCATGGATAAACTTGTATAGATCACTGCCTGAAACACTGAAAGATCAACCTGCTGGTAGATGCAGACACTAGGTCAGGCCCTGAGCCAAGTTCCCCAAACTCCCTTGTGAACTCCATAACCCAAATTGTCATTGCAGACATCAGATGGATGGAATATCTCTTTTCTAACTGTCCGTCATGAGGACTGCAGCAGCGCCTGTCTTAACACCTTTAATAAACATTGAACTTATCATACAAGTGTTCAGTACTTCTCTCTTTGGAATCCCAACCAGCACCATCTCAGAACAATTTGGGGGAGACCTTGGTGGGAACTACCCTGCTACCACTTTAGGGCTGACTTCAGTCATGGTTTCAAGCAGACAGCACAAGGAAGACGGAAATACTGTTCAATTGCATAGCTGGGACAGTCGCACAACTCTATAAATATACTAAGAATCACTGAACTGTATACTTGAAAGGGTGAAATTCACAATATATAAATATACCTCAGAAAAAGTTTAGCTTTATCAGAAATAGTGCCACTCTATTCGTCTCAAGAAATTTGTTTTTTTCATTCAAAATTTTGTTACTAAAGTTTATCAAGGTTGCATATGCATGTATTTATTTCCCCTTCTAGCAAACATACTTCATTTATTCATTCTCTCTTCAATAAATATTTGTGTTATTTCTACATTAGTAGTGTTCTAAACATCAGTACTAACATCTCTCTCTATGTGTGCTGTTCGTCCTTCCTTCCTTCCTTCCTTCCTTCCTTCCTTCCTTCCTTCCTTCCTTCCTTCCTTCCTTTCCTTCTTTCTTTCTTTCTTTTCTTTCTTTCTTTCTTTCTTTCTTTCTTTCTTTCTTTCTTTCTTTCTTTCTTTCTTTCTTTCTTTCTTTCTCTCTTTCTTTCTCTCTTTCTTTCTTTCTTTATTTATTTTTTGGTACTGGATATTGAACCCAGGGGTACTCAACCACTGAGCCACATCCCCAGCCCTATTTTTTTTTAAATTTTTTTAGTTGTAGATGAACACAATATCTTTATTTATTCATTTTCATGTGGTGCTGAGGATTGAACCCAGTGCCTCACTCATACAAGGCAAGCGCTCTACCACTAAGCTACAATCCCAGCCCCCCAGCCCTATTTTTGTGTTTTTTTTAATGTAGAGACAGGGTCTCACTGAGTTGCTTAGCACCTTGCCTTTGCTGAGGCTGGCTTTGAACTCGTGATTCTCCTGTCTCAGCCTCCCTAAGTGCTGGGATTACAGGCTTGAGCCACCGCGCCCGGCTGTGTGCTGTTCTTTATAGGGTTTACAACTAGGATACAATAAATATGCACATCATTCACTTAAAAGACAATGCCACATTTTTTTCCAGTGTGGTTGTACCACTTTACACCTCTACCAAGAGTATATAAGAGCTGTCGCTGTCCCACATGGAGAACAATTGTTCTAATTTTACCGATATATTGGATTTTAAATGGTATTTTCTGTGCTTAAATTATGTTTCTCTGATCACTGTGGGGTTGAAAAAATCTTTTTTAAAATTTCCTTCACTGTTTATGTGTTTATATGAGAAGTTATGAAAAAAGCATGTAAAATGTTTTTAAACTAATTTTTATATTGGGTACATGTTGAAATAATATTTGAGACATATTAAGTAAAATTATACTTCCAAAAGTATAATTTTAAAATTATAAAATTCATATCACTTGGATTTGGTGTATTTATTTTACTTTTTTAATGTGGCTACTAGAAAATTTTAAATTACAACTTTAACTCTCATTTTATTTCTACTGAATAGCACTGCTACAGATTTATAATTTCTCAATATTAACATCAAGGGCAGATGCCTCAGATCATTCTTCAGTCGTGTGTCGCCTATTCTTAACCTTTTACTTTTTTCATATATATTTTAGATTGACCTTGTGACATTGCACAAAAGTCCCTTTTGGAATTTTTATTGGAATTGCACTGAATCCGTGGGTAAATTTTGGAAGATTTGATATTTTTTGAAAATACTGAAACATTTATTTATGCCATTTTAAAGATGGTTTAATATTTCCTAGTTAAAGGTTTTCCATGCATCTTTTAAAATTTATTCCTACAAACCTTGTAATTTTGCTTTTATAAGTATATTTTTAAATTGTAATTTTTCACAAATTTATTAATAACAAAGGCAATATACCCTTCTTGTAACTAATTAATACAGTATAGAAATAGTTTATCTGTACCATTCCTCCTCCATGAGAATTCCATTATATGATGGTATTTATCTTTCTATATTTTTGTCCTATCCATATGCTAACATATATGCTGGTGGTGCTCACAAAATGAAGTAATATATGCAGTGTACTTAGCACATAATAAGCATTGAATTAATGTGAGCAATTAGGAGTAATACTACAAAGTTGTATTTTATGACCTTTCAATGTTGGGGATATAAGAACACAGGTGTTTTTGCATACTGATCTTTGTGCTGGTCACATTGTTAACCCTCTTATTATTTCAGATAATTTATCTGAAGAGTCTGATAAACTTTCCTGAGCTACAAACAGATGTCTTGTTAACTAATGGTTTATGGTTACTAAGAGAGGTGGAATTTCCAGGATAATTGCAGGACTTATGCATTGAGTTCGTAAACACCAACTACATCAAAAGCAGAAAGGGTGATTCTCAGAGGAGTTGCCATCACAGGATAATCTTGTAAAATATCATCATCTTCTGTGCTTTAGTTTCCTCATCAGTAGCAGACACTAATCATATCTACCACACAGATTTAAAATTTTTCTCCTACAGAGCTTCATCTACTTTATAGCTTTTCCATTATCATCAGAGTACCTAAAATGTAACTTTATTAAGCATCACATGGTACTCAGCACATCACCAGCTATTTACCAGAGCATTGGGATTCTGTTGTTTTGAAGACAGTCATCAGAACCCTGTATTTCTGTGTCAGCCTCAAGAAACATGATTTGTGTTTGGATTTAACTAACAATCTCTTGCAAATGAGTTAAAACTTTGCACATTTGTCATTTGGTTCTTTGCAGGATTTGCCTGTGGTAGAAATTACCAGGCAATCATTAGCCCCACATAACTGTTTTGAAAGTAAGTTTTCAGTTCAAACCTATAGCTGCTAAATGACATCAAGTGGCCTCATGTGGGCAAGCGTAGCTGCATTCCATTATTTATCAATATTCAGTCCACCTCTTTTTCTCCTTGATTATCTTTCAACTTTTAATTCTGTGGTTTGTAAAATGCCAAAATCATGAACAGAGATCTAAGGGATTCCAAAGACCACTCAGAATCTCCCTCCCACTTCCCATACCACCCAGTCCAACATCATGGGCCCAGACCTCACATTCATTGGATAAGGTCTTTAGGCCTAAACAAGGTAACCCCACTGACTTCCACTCACACCACTGGCTGACTTCAGGACAGGCCCTTTCAGAAAGCTTAGCACTTTAGCCAGATCTGAGCCTTTCTACTCGAGACTGTTGGAACCTACAGTGAATATATTTCTTCCTCTACTTCTGGCAGGATGAGTGCCCCAACACAGTGGCAGGTCTCTGCGCCCTTTCTGTTTCCCTGAAGGAGGCTCTGGGAGCTTTCTGGCTTTTCATTTTACATTTCAATAGTCTCCTCCATAGCACCTGGAAACAAGATGCTTGAGGAAAATGGAAAGATGAGTGGAATTCTTTATACTAGACATCATTTCAACCAGGCATGAATTCCTCAGAAGGAAGGGTCCATTAGCCAGGCAGAAGGAAATAAACCCCGTGAGCTCTGTGGTCAGAGGACAGCAGCCTGTCATGAAGGTGTTCTCTCTTGGTGCTCTCCAAACTCCTTACCAGCGATCTTAGACATCATTTATCATTGTCTTTTATCATCTGAAAACCCCACAGCCCCTGTAGCTGGCACCCAACAGTTAACAATTATATTGTCTATAGATATGTGTGATTCTTTAGAGGTTCCACATAGAAAATCTCCTTTCCTTAATGCCACTCCAAGTAGGGTGTAGTCTGATCATCTCAACTTCCCTTTGTCTATGTTGCCGAGTGTAAAACAACACCTTCCATCTATATCATGATTTGCTTCTCTGTAAATTTCTTCCTTTCATTTTTCAATTTTGAAAACAGAGATGTAGAATAAGACACATTCTAATTAAAGAAGAGTTTGGTGGCCCATCCAAAGGTCCTCATCTAGTTAAACAATAGGAGCACAAGACCTCATAAACCCTTTCATTCATTCAATGGTACTTTTACTGTAACATGCTGCCTCTCTGTCTCCTGATTGATTTGCCTGACAAACCTTGGTCCCTGGATGAGTGATAAAGACCAAAGAGCAAATTATTGAGAGCTATGTGTCTGGCCCTGACTAAGCTCAGCAGAGCAGATGCTGATTTGCTAGAGACAGCTACAGTGTCATTAAGGAAACAGGGCTTCACATCTGGAGCAGCCAGAGAATCATATATAACCATAGACAATATAATTGTTAATTGCAGGGTGCCAGCTTCAGTGGCCGTAGGATTTTCAGACAATGAGAGACAGTATGAATAATGTCTAAAACTGCTTCAAGCTGATCTTGAAAGATGGGAAATGCTTGGAAAGTCAGAGGTGACATAGGTGAAGAAGAGAATAGTGACATGTGCAGAGGAAAATCATCTTGCAGCAATTGGTCTGCAATATTGCTTCTCCTAGAGTCTTATCCTCAGGGCCTTCTGTGGGGCTGGATGAAAGAACATATGGTATCCACCACCCCCAAGTGACACTCATTCCTTCAGGCAGACCATCTGATCAGCGTCGCTCTCTGCACTGCCTTCCACCAGGAGAAACAGTCTAAGGAGGTTGCAAGGGCCCCAGGAGTTGTGCCAGAAAAACACCCACCCTTGTTGTCCTAAAGAACTTGTTGCTTGTGTTCTTCCCAAGAGACCTGACAGCTTAAGTGATCTTTTATCTCCTCCAAATATGTAAAAAATACTTCTAGTGCAGTGGGAAATAAATTTTATCTCATATTTTTATACTACAGTCACTAGAACAATCAGGAGTTGTGGGCCTGAAAATATCTCTTTTAAAGGGTGTATCTACACAGGCATTTGGGGGAATTTTTTGACCCAAGAGTATCTCACCTATCAATAGCATGTTCAAACTTCTCTGCGGCTGGGTGGTGCTAAATGGCTCAACAGTGGCTATGGCAGAGAAGCAAAGCTGGATAATTGTACTGACTGAACTTCCAACAAATACAGTCAGATCTCAGAAATTTTCCCCATCTTCCTTTTTGGGGGAGAGGGGTCATGATGCCCCCTCTAATGTCTGTCTGCCTTCTGGTGTCCATTCCTTCTCTTGCCTGCTTTTCTAGGTTTTTCTATGTTTAACCCTTGACTGATCCCTTCATGAATCATCTGCTTGAGCAAAGAAAAAGACCCATCTTTTCCTGTAGGGCCCTCAGCCCAAATCTTCTAGGACAAGACAGACTAGCTCTTTCTAGACCCCAATATGACATTGCACATTGCTTTGAAACTTCTTGCCATTCTAAATTGTCTGTTAAACTGTAGGTTTTACAAGGCACCTTGAACAGTGTTTTATAAGGCAATTTGTAGGCACTGCTATTAAAATTAATTGAGTTATCATTAAAAGCGATGTCTCTGAAACAAAAGTCATCCTTATCATCTTTTGTCTCCAAAGTAGCTTAGCATTTGCTTCAGAGCCCAGGCTCACACTGGAGCCAATGACCCCTTTTCTCTAGCAAAGTACGTATCTTTTGCAACACTGCATTATGGTGCATGTTCTTGACCAGGTGGGATTTCTGCATACACACAATGTCCTGGATCACACTGTGAAGCCTCAAACTGGATCTGGATGGGAAATTTTCTTCTAGATTTTATTTTCTCTCATTTTTATTGAGAGCAGGGCCACCAATTGCCACAACCAGCATTGCCAGTCTAGCAGGTTCTGGTGAGAGGCAATGGGGGTTTAGAAAAAATGAAGATTCACAGACACAGATTTTGAAGATAAATAGCAACACTCGGGTGGAGTGCTGCTCTCTGATGGAGAAGCAGTTCTAAAGAGTTACACCAGCAATCTTTATTTATATATGTCTCATTATCAGGTTAAAGACTATGTAAGCATTATTCTTTGTACTCAGAAACTTATAGGGCTAGAAACATTCATGTAGCTTTCCTGCAGTTGCAATGTGTAATGTTAGGAGATTTGTGTAACTCTCAAGAAAGTCCATTGTTTAAAATTACTGTTAAGTGGGCAGTTTGGGAAGTCACAGAGTTGGTAAAACATTGTGGTTGTCTAGCAGGAGAGTTCCTCTATTTCCAGGAACTCTGTGCCTGAGATCAAAATTGAGGCTGATAAGACTCTTCCGCAGAGCTTCCTCACGCAGGGCATTATTACCACAGCAGCTAGGCATCCTGCACTCTTGCATAAGAACATTCCCAGGCACCAGGCTTGCCACAGCCATGAAGTCATCAGAGACCTCAGTCTCAGACACTGCTCTCCCATCCTCTGTCACCACTCTCCACAAGCAAGGTGCACTATGATGGGGCGGGGGGTTGCTGTATGATTTCAAATCTTTCAATACTAACCAATTTGAGGTTCTTTTTGATATCATTGCTTTATTTTATGTCCCCTAATCACTCTGAGAGGTCAGTCTCCCTTTGGAGAAGAGCTCTAGAAACCAGGAAGCACTTGAGCTGAAGTAGAGGGAAGGTTTTCAGGGAAGGATGGGGAGTGGCATGGTGGAGCAGGCTTAGGTGCTCTGGGAGGTGCAGGAGAAGTGGCCTAAGGGCTGTGCTGTAGAGAGGAGGACTGTGAGGAGCCACCGCCAAACATTGGCCTTGGAGCTTCTCAATGGGCAAATCTGGCTCCTGAATCAGTGACTGAAATTTACTTTTCTTCAAGGTCCACCTTGTCAAAAAGTTTCAGTTCTCAGATTATCTTTGGCATATTGTGGTTCATCAGCTACTCTGTGTGACCTTGAACAAGCCACTCCACCTTCTTCTTAACTCAGTGCACAAAGTCACCCAGGTCCCTCTATGCAAAGTGCCTTGACTGCTCCATGACCCAGCAAGCTGCAAGTTTTTTCAGAAGCCAGGCACAGTGGTGCACACCTGTAATCCCAGCACTTAGGGAGGCTGAGACAGGAGAATCGCAAGTTCAAAGCCAGCCTCAGCAATGGCAAGGCGCTAAGCAACTCAGTGAGACCCTGTCTCTACATAAAACACAAAATAGGGCTGGGGATGTGGCTCAGTGGTCGAGTGCCATTGAGTTCAATCTCCAGTACCAAAAAAATAAAAAGTTTTTTCAGCCCAGGTTCTGACACACTTGTTTAGGTTGTTTCATAAAACACTAAAAAAAATGAACAATGCTGCTAAACACACAGAAACTAGCCCTAGTCCTAAGCCAAATTCCTTAACTCCCCATATAAACTCCATCGCCTAACCCCTGGCTGTAAACTACACATGTAGAGCATCTCTTTTTGAGCCGTTCATTGCAGGGACAGCTGCAGTGATCTATTTGTAACTTTTCTTAATAAAAGCTTTGATCACCCTGGCATTTGCTGCTTCTTTCTTTGGAATTCCAATAACTCCTATATGGGGAAGCCTAGGGAAAGCCCTGGCAGGAACTCCTCTTCCACCACTTGTGGGGCAGCTACAGCCACTGTGGAAATGAAGCATGGAACATAGCAGCTCATCAAGTGCATCTTGGAGAGCACCTGTGTCAGAGACAGCCACCATTCCCTTGTCACAGACTTACTAAATCAGGGAAGGTAGTGTTCCCAGAATTTGCACTTATTTTACAAAGGCCCCAAGTAATTCTTATAGACAATGGAATTGGCAAGCCACTCCCCTAACTTACAAGGGCAGCGCCATTTATGACATCAAAATAAGATGAAAGCACTGGTTTCAATTGAGACATCAGAGGAAGCACCGTCTTGCCATTTTACTAAAAGCCCTTCTTCCCAGGTGAGCTTTATCAGAGCAACCTTGAAATGCCAACATGAAAAAACGAAAGTAACATTAAGGCCCCATTTAGTAACTGCAGAATTACTGGATAGTTTTAGGTGTTTTTTTTTTTTTTTTTCCAAGTCATTGGGTACAAATTATATTTTCTAATGTGTCAGCATTTTTCTAATTCAAGTTTCCACTAGTAATCTGTTTTGCTGTGAATACTGGGTAAACGTCATGCCCAGCAGCTAAAATTTTTAGATGCAACAACTCATTTACAGAATTCTCATACATTCATCAGGAAATGAAAGCATGATTTCATAGAATTGAATTTTAGAGCTCTTATGAAACCGAAAATTATATGGACCAATTTCCTCATTTTAAATTAGAAGCATTGAAGTGACTTTTCTCTTCCCATTCCCATCTCTGTCCCCAAGTCATCACAGCCTGCCTAATTCTAAACATCCTCCCGTCAAATGCCAAATCCTAAGCCTTGCTAGATTTGCTCTTTCCCTCCTCTGTGCTGCCTCAGCATTTTTTCTCAACCTTCTTAAAGCATATAGCCCATCTTCCTGATACTGGTTTCACTTATATATTTTTTACCCCTAATAAATCATTGTAAAGAAAAGCTACGCATTGCTCATCCTTGTACCTTGAAAACAAGGCAAGGTTCATAGTAAGCATTTTAGTAAATTTTAGTGAAAAGCCTTAGCATAAAGCATGCTGACAGGGAGTGGAGGAATGGATACTATTATTACCATTAATTGAGATATTTATTTAATTCTTGCCATGTACCCAATATTGTTTTAAGACCTGTCTATGCATCATCCCACTTACGTCTAATAATCATCCCCAGAATTATACATTATTGTTTTTCTCATTTTAGAGATGAAAATCTGAAACATAGACCAAATAACTTGCCCTTGGTTATATAATTAGAAAAGGAAAAAGCCATCATTTAAACGGGGAAATCTAAATCCAGAGACTCTGATAGCATTACCAGGCCATCTTGCTCCTCATACTGAACCAGGAGTGGCTTCTTTCCCCAGCCATGCTTCCCCTGCTGTGACACCCCATCACAGCCAAAGTTGGGGAACTTATAATAAAAGTTAAATGCTCAAGGTATCAAACTCTGTTACAGCATAAAGAAACTGGATTTCACAGCAGGACCACAGAATCATGGGATGTCAAGAGTAAGACCAGAGTGGATATACTTTTAGCATCTTAGTAGATTTTATTATAATATAAATCTATGAGGCTCAGATATATGAAATTGACCAATCAATAGTTGTTAAAGGTAGAAAAACTACATACACATGTACTTTGGTACCACTCCAGCAACTAATGTGGAAAAAAATAGTCTATCAGAGATCCCTATGGGAATGCCAAAGTTTTTCTTAGAATGTGATAAACCAGCAAATGTTTTTGGACAGGCAGGAAACAAACAAAAAATGTAGGCATACATTTGCCAGGATCTATATAAGCAATCATGGCTCAATGCCTTAATCCCAGGCCACTGATAACTACACTTCAGTAAGGATCTTTGTTGTATTTATTTGATTTCCAGCTACCAAAATCCCTCTGTAGCATTTTCTCTGCCTCTATCTCAGCTGTTACCCAGTTTTATTGCTTCTTGTCCTCCAATTTTTCACATCCATTTCACCACCAACTAGGTAAGTACTTGGTAAATTAAGTCCATTGATCAAACACCTGAGCTCACCTGATTCCTCTGTGACCCTCTAACAGGCTGAATCACATTTACATCTATTGGCTAGCTTTCAATACCTCACCCTAAAGAGACATTTCCACCCTGGGCTTCCTGGGCACAACCCAACCAGGAAGGTACATTAAGTCCACCACTCTGTCCAGTTCTTACAGCAACAATAATCTTACACCTTTCAATGTGCCTTTATCTAGACCCATCCTCCTGCATACTCCTATGGTAAAACATCATGACATTGGTGACTGAAAGGCCCAACCAGAATAACTGTAGATGTGGAAAAGTTTATTTCAAGGCTCACGGTTTCAGAAGTCTTAGTCCAACGAAGACCACCTCCACTCCTCAGGCCTCAAGGTGAGGAAGCACATTATGGCAGAAGAGTGAAGCAGAAGGAAGCCACTCACATCATGACCAGAAAGCAGAGAAAGAGAGTTTCTACTCTCCAGATACAAAATGTATACCTCAAAGCCACGCCCCAACGAACCACTTTCACCAGCCACATATCCCTGCCTCCAGCTACCACTCAGTTAGTCCCATCAGGGATTGATTCGCTGATTAGGTTAAGGATATAGCCCAATCATCCCTCCTCTAAACGTTCTTGCATCGTCTCCCACATGAGCTTCTGGGGAGACACCACATCTAAACCATAACAACAGTATTACCTTGCTTATGGAACTTTTTCCATAAACATAAGTTTAATTCAATTGAACTAAAATACATAATTAAGACAATCCTTACCTTGAATACTCAAAGTTTACTTCCACCAGCACCAGAAGCACCTCAGCATTTGTTCATGTTCTGGTCTTTTCCAAGAGTCTTAAAGATTTCAAAAAGCTCAAGGTCGTCTGTCCGTCTTCCACAGGCACCCCTTGTTATGTGAAGCTACAGCTGCTCTCATCATGTAGAGGTGGAGTTCCTTTCCTCTCCCCTTGAGTCTGGCCTAGCTTGGTATCTTATTTAGGCCAATCAAACTCAGCAGAAATGATGGTGTGCTGATTTAGAACTAGGCTTCCTGAGGCTAGCCTGCTTGCTCTATTGGAACACGATAATAGCAAGGAGGACAAGACTGGCTTCACTAGCTGGAGACCTGGAGGATCTTACCTGTCATCCTGATGCCTTATCCAATAGCCAGTGGACCCCAGAAGCACCATTGCCTAGCTGACTTGCATTATTGATACATAAAAGGGCCAAGATCAGATGGGAACTGACTCCTATCTAAATAAATGGTGTCCTTCAAATCTACTAAGTTTCAGAGTGACTCGTGGAGCATTAGTTAACTGACACAAGTTCTAAATTCTGAGATTCAATCACTTTAATCCTCATCTCCAGGAAACAAGGACCTGTCACTGTGGCCTCTAAGGCCTAACCACAGGCTAGAGCCCCACACTGGCTCTTGATCAACCCTTTGGTGTTAGGTGTTAGAGAGGGGCCTGCAATCCTCACAGCTTTTGCTACTGCTGTTTCTCTGCAGGTTTACTCAAACTTGAGAGTTTTAATCTCATTTTAATAAATATGTGGCTGTTCAGGCAATTTGTTTGCGTATAATTATGCCAGTCTCCTAGGAAATTACTGCCACCTAAGTTATTACACATTCACCTTGGAGACACTGCATCTGGCTGGCTCTTGTTCAGTCAAGTGTTCCCTTGCCAGAGACCAATACATAATGCTCTCAAGCTCTTTCTGCTTAAATTCTTCTGCTTTCCTGGCATGACTGTTGCCAGCTACACCCAGCATAAAACCCAGCTCTTGAGAATCAAAAGGAGAGAATATGTCTGGGGCACCCTGCAGCACGGAGGTAAGAGGCTCTCAGACTCAGGACAATATTCGCTTGAATTCTAGGTTTTCTTTTTCTTTGCTTCTTATTGTCTTGAGAAAATGAGGCTGTTCTGCTTCTATTAAATGGCTCGCCTCAGAGAAGAAATGACAGAATGTACAATGGCCACGAATTAGAAATCTTTGCTCTCCAGGGACTTTGTGGAAATTCCTATGGTGGAAAGTCTGTTTCTTTGTTGTCCTTTGAAGAATAGTGATTTGTGTCCATAATAAAATGGATAATATACAAAAGAAAAAAAAAGTGCCTCCAAGCAGTGGCATTCCAAGGGCAGAGCAGTGGGTACACCCTCTGTAGAGGATATGGTAGAATATTATCTTTAGAGAATTTAAAGGACAACAATAAAACAAGCCAAAAAAAAAAAAAAAAACATGAATGAAACTGCTTTTCATTATTCCATAAGGCAGCATGGGACAGTGTCATGTAAGGTGTTTCTTCTTGTTGAATCCCCTTGCCCTGACCTCAGTGTGTCCCTGCCTGCATGAAAGTCTTTGTTTCTTGAGAAGCTTCTTAAGGAGACTGCAGACCTATATTGCAAAGATGCCAGCAAAGCTCATTCCATTTCAGGAACCTTGCTACAGAAGCTGCCTCCAGTTCTTTTTTCTTAATTCATTGCCTCGACAGAGTTAAGTGTGTATTTTTAGAGGTTGGAACCAATGGAAATGCAGTCCATTCTTTGCTACCCCAGTATATAGCTAGTAAGGAATGAGAAGAGTCTTGGCCCTCCCCATGAATGGAAAAGCCAAGGTGGAGAGCATAGCCACTCTAAACTCCTTGTTCCAAATTCAATTCCCTGCCCTCCCTTTAGGGAACCTTTAACCTTTATATATTAGTCATTTGGTTATATGATTTTTATTGGTTCAAATAGCTTTGAATTGTTTTCAACTCTAAGAAGTGTGGTTTTGAGACCAGTCACATTGCATCAGTGTCCTCTGGGAATCTGATTGAAACGCAAATTCTTTGGACCATCCTGCACCTACTGAATCAAAAATTCAAGAGGGTGCTGCCCAGCCATGCATATTTTAATAAGCTTCCAAGTGATTTTGATGCATGCTCAAGTTTTTCAATTTCTGCTACAGAACAATTATTCATAACCAGAATTATATACAATTGCATGTATGTATATATCACCTTGCTTCATTTATACGTATAACTGATATTGACCACTATCACTCCAATACAGGAAAGCTGAGATAAAACCTAGAGATCTGCATTTTTATATCTCCTAAGAGTGTCAATAGACATGCCTAGATGATAACCACTGTTCTAAAGAAATGAGATTGCAACTAACTCTAAAGGGGAGGGGGGAGAAAGGGAAATGGGGGGATGAAAGAAGGTGGAAGCCCTAGCTTCATGTATGACTGCATATATAGTGTGATTCTACATCATGTATAACCAGAGAAATGAAAACCTGTGCTCAATTTGTGTATAATGAATCAAAACACATTCTGCTATCATGTATACTTAAGTAGAATAAACAAATTTAAAAAATAAAACTGGCTTGGAGGAGTATTTCTAGGATTTATTTTCATAAATTAGGAAATTTAGGAACTAAGTCCTAGGACTTAGTTAAAACGTAAGCTATGTCAATGAAGTTAGTGCATAGATTTGTTTAGGAGAATTCATTACTAAAGCCAAAGGCCACAATTTTGTATTTAGACCTTACAAATAGGCTCCCTCCACAATTCTGCACTTTGTAATTGTATGACCCATGGAACTTCTTATGAGAAGATATGTGAAAATATATCAAGTGTCATACTAGTTCCAGCCCTTTGACGTGACTGACTACGCAAAGTTATCTCTGTATCCAAACCCACACTCATACTTTAGAACCCATTAGAGCCCCATTGCCTATGTGAAGTCCCCTCAGTCCCCTGATTTCCTTTCCCTCCTCGCCCTTCTGTCTACCTCCTATCTGGGCTCCTTCAACACTTTGAACTATTTTTTGGAAAACTTTCAAAACATTATGCTAAGTGAAATAAGCCAGGCACAGAAAGACAAACACTACATGTTCTCACTTCTATGTAGAATTTTAAAAAGTCAGTCTGAGAGAATTACCCAGAGAAGCTGGGGTGGCCAACAAGGGAAGAGGAAGGGATATAGATGTTAAAAAAAAAAAAGGATACAAAGTCTCAGTTAGACTGGAAGAACAATCTAGAGATCTAATGCACTGCACAGTGACCACAATTAATAATAATGTGTTACATACTTAAAAATTGCTATAAGAATACATTTTGAATGTGCTCACTACACACACAAAAAAATAAATTGGACCCATGATGGATGTTAATTGATTTAATTGAATCTTTCTATAGTACATGCATAGATCAAAACATCACATTCTAACCCATACATATAGTTATTTATCAACTAAAATAAATTTTTAAAATAAAAATATTTATAAGGAAAAATGTTGATTGTTATTTTTGGTTAATTTTATGTGTTAATTTCCTGACTCAGGGGGCTGGGGTTGTGGTGCAGTGGTAGCATGCTCGCCTAGCACATGTGAGGCACTGGGTTCGATCCTCAGCACCACATAAAAATAAAATAAAGATATTTAAAAAAAAAAATTTCCTGACTCAGAGTATAATCCCTTTTATTTCAGAGATCACATCTATTATGGTTTGGACATGTGACATCCCTAAAAACTCATGTGTGAGACAATGCAAGAATGCTCAGAGGTGAATGATTAGGTTAGGAAAGCTTTAACCTAATCAGTGGATGAATCCACTGATATGGATTAACTAGGCAGTAACTCTAGGCAGGTAGGGTATGGCTGGAGGAGATAGGTCACTACGCGTGTGCCTTTGGGGTTTATATTTTGTCCCTGGTGTGGGGAGCTCTCTCTGCTCCCTGATGCCCATGTTCCAAGCTGCTTTCCTACACCATGTCTTTCCATCATGATGTTCTGCCTGACCTCAGGCCTGTAGCCATGAAGTCTGTCATGTATGGATTGAGACCTCTGAAACCATGGGCCAAAATAAACTTTCCCTCCTCTTATTGTTCTTGTCGGGTCTTCTGATCATAACAATGGAAAAACTGACTAAAACAACATCATATGATTACAACCACATATGCTGCTCACAGAGGAATTCCTAAAAACCAGCCGCTTATTATCTCTACCTGCTATTAAAAGTACAAGGAATGGTGAGCTCTTTATTGCTAGTGAGTAATTCTTATAAAAGGAAAAAAAGAACATACTTTTACTCTAGGGTAACTACACTGAATGTCTGTTCAAAAACTTTTTTTTATACTTTTCCCATACTATCTGACACAAACTGAAATATACTCCTATCCTCTATGTTCCTTTGAATTGTGTAGAAGCCCTCTGAGGACAGATTGTGCAGCCCAGTCATGCATGTGCTATAGTTTCAAGTTCAGCAAGGAGGCCACGGGGTTTCTATGAGATCATTTTAATGTCTACCATCTTTGTGCAGATAATTTGCCAGTGTTGAATTTCCTCAGACCAAGGAACAAAGCATGCTGCTGCAAACCCTGCAAATTCACCAGTAGCATTCTACCGGATTCTCAAGAAGTGGGGAGTTCTTACTTTATTTACAGAATCTGGGCCAATGTATCAGGTTTGGGATTTGCAGGTTTTTTGTTTTTTTTGTTTTTGTTTTTGTTTTGTTTACTGAAAGTTAAAACTAAGCCATAACTTCTGAGTAACTGGCAGTGCAGGGATTGGCTATCGGATGAAGTACCTCTTAATTGTGCTCAATTGGTCCAATGTCCAAGAGAGCTCTGGTCCCTGGAGTATACTAGAAAAAAAATCATTCCTGAGACAAGCTTCAAGTAAGCTAACTGCCAATCACTATGTACCAAAAGGTGCTAGTTGGTGGGAATATATCACAACAAGGACATTTTTTCATGTCCAAGAATAGAACAAAAGAAGATGGGATCCTTCCCATTACAATGCTGAATTCTGAGGAAAGCAAACCCACAAACATCACAACCTTACCAGATATTTATCAGGAATCGAGATTAAAAAGCAGTCCAATTTTATAAGTAGGAAATATAAATCAGACAACAAGAAGAGCAGAATGATCAACTTTTGTTCTGATCAGGATGCAATCACAACGGACAGTCACTCCCACCCTAACATCAAGGAAAGGCTGGACAAGTCAGAACACCTTGGTTTGTTTTCACTTTAATTCTTTAGGTAAGTGAGGACACAAAGAAAATGCATTGAACACCATTTTCATAGTGGCAAGCCTTTCCTAGAGATGGGGCAACAAGGACTATATTAATCCATGGCAGAGAACCTGCTGATAAGAGAATCCACTATTGTCTGAGGCAGGAGAAAGCAGACAAACTCATCATTTCTGTGGCTGTGTGGAGACTCCCTTGACAAATGAGAATTCTGAGGTGCCTTAGGGGGTCTACCTTCCTGTCTACACAACTGGGGACATGGGACCAAAACCAAGAGATAGTCCCTATAAATGCATGTGTCTCTTACTACCAAGGACTGTAGGAGTGTGAGAATGGAGACATTCACTGAGGAACAGAAAGCTGGGGATGAAAGTAGAGGGCAGAGAGAATGTTACAGTGACACAAGAAGCTGGCAACAGGTAGGAAAACACAGAGATAAGCAAAAACTCATCTATGCAAAAATCTCCATTCCTTTACTAAGGTCAAGTGCACATACACACAAACACATATACATTTATGATGATTAATTTTAACACCACAATTCTAACTGTATAGATAAAAAGGCACATTGTTTTTCTAGAAGTAAATAATGTTTTTCTTTGTCTCTAATATTCTTTCACACAAAACTGTTCACATAAAATCATGGAATTATGGGACATATAAATTTTTTAAAAATGAGTTTACTTGTCGAGAGAGGAAGATGTCAATAAAACAAAATCATAGATGCCCCTAAATGTTTCACTCAGGGAGTTTAGAATGGCTATGATTAATGTGTCACAAAATCCTGTGGAAAAGTAGGACTACATGTATAAAGATGCAAGGATCTCAGAGGAGAGATGAAAAATACAAAAAAAAAAAAAAATTCAAGGAAAATAAATGAGAAAGCTGAAATAAAAATTCAATATTAGAAATTAAGAATTGATTTCATGATATTAACAGTACATGAACACAGTAGAAAAAAGTACAAAGAACTGTAATATTAAAACATATATAATTAATTCAAACCAGAATGATAAAAGTCTCAAGTCAAAGGCTGGCTACCAGGGGCTGGTAGGAGTTTGGGGGTATGCAGGGAGGAAAGTTAGACCATGTGTACCAAGGTATAGTTAGGAGAAATAATTTCCAGTGTTCAACTGCACAATTAGATGACTAGAGATAATAATAAGGGACCATATATTTCAAGAAAGTTAGAAGAAAAGATTTTTAACTATTTTTACCACAAATAAATAATAAATGTTTTAGCCAATACTTACCCTGAGTTGCACATTATACAATGTATGTGTGTACCCAAACATCTCATGGTACTCCATAAATGTGTGCAGTTTTAATGTCAATTAAAAAATTAATGAAAAATTAGTGGATTATAAGTGTACATGTAAAAGAAAATTTATAAAACTTTTAGAAGAAAACACAGGAGAATAATTTTGCTACTTCAAAGTAAGTAAAGATTTGTTATTTAAAACATAAGAAAACAATTGATATATTGAATTCTACCAAAATGAAAACTTATTTCTTCTTTAAAAAATTATTGGTGCATAATCATGCATAGCAGTTACATTCATCATGACATATTTGTACATGTACATAACATAATTTGATCAATTGAATTTCCCAGTACCTCCCTTTCCCTCCCCTTCTCCAATACCCCGATCCCCTTCCTCTACTCTACCTGTCTCCCTTCTCTTTTCTTTTTTCTACATTTTTAGTTGTGCATTATAGTTGCACATAGTGATGGGACTTATTGTTACAATTCGTATATGCACATAATGTAACAATATAATTTGGCCAATATCATCCTCCAGCATTTCCCCCTTCCTCCCCTCCTCCCACCTCCTGGTCTTTTTCCTCTACTCATCTCCCTTTGATTTCTCTGAGACCCCCTGCTTTGTTTTCCTTTTTTTTTTCTTTAGCTTCCACATGTGAGAAAAAACATACAACATTTGACTTTCTGAATCTGTCTTATTTTGCTTAACATGATACTCTCCAATTCAATACATCATTCTGCAAATGACATAATTTTGTTCTTTATGGCTGAATAAAACTTCATTGTGTATAAATACCATATTTATTTTTTGTCCATTTATCTGTTGATGTACATGTAGGCTGGTTCCATTACTTCACTGTGTGTTGCTCTGCTATAAACATGGGTATGCATGTATCTCCACGGTTTGCTGACTTTAATTCTTTTTGGATAAATAGAGGAGTGGTATAACTGAATTAGTGGTATAGTATTTTGAGGAACATGCATACTGTTTCCAGAATTATTGTACTAATTTACAATCCCACAGTGTATTAGTGTTCCCCTTTCCGCACACCCAGCATGTTATTTATGTTCACTTTTTAAAAAATTTTATTAATTTTATTAATTTGTTCTAATTAGTTATATATGATAGCAGAATGCATTTCAATTCATTGTATACAAATGGAGCACAACTTTTCATTTTTCTGTTTGCACATGATGTAGTTGCACCATATGTGCAGTCATACATGTACCCAGGGTAATGATGTTCATCTCATTCCACTATTTTCCTGTCCCCATGCCCCCTCCCCTGCCCTCCCTTCCCCTTTGCCCAAAGTTCCTCCATTCTCCCCATGACCAACCCCATTATGGATCAGCATCCACTAACCAGAGAGAACATTCAGCCTTTGGTTTTTTGGGATTGGCTTACTTCGCTTAGCATGATATTCTCCAACTTCATCCATTTTCCTGAAAATGCCATAATTTTATTCTGTTTTAATGCTGAGTAATATTCCATTGTGTACATGTAGCACAGTTTCTTTATCTATTCCTCTGTTGCAGGGCATCTAGGTTGGTTCCACAGCTTAGCTGTTGTGAATTGAGCTGCTATAAACATTGATGTGGCTATGTCACTATAGTATGCTGTGTTTAATTTCTTTGGGTATAGACCAAGGAGTGGGATAGTTGGGTCAAATGGTGATGTTATTTATATTCTTGACAATTACCATTTTAAGTTGAATGAGATGAAATCTCAATGTAGTTTTGATATATTTCCCTGAGAGTTAGAGATGTTGTTATCATTTTTCATATAATTGGTAGTCATTTATACTTCTTTTGGGATATGTCTGTTTAGTTCATTTACCCATTTATTAAATTTTTTTTGCTTTATGGTGATAAATTTTTGATTTATTTTTAGATTCTGCATATTAATCATATTCAGTCAGAAGAGTAGTTAGTAAAGTCTTTCTCCCCTTCCGTAGGTGCTCCCCATGATACGGTTTCCTTTGCTGTACTTAATGTGATGCCATCCCATTAATTCTTCGTATAATTTCCTGAGTTTTAGGAATCCTATTGAGGAAGGTTATGTCTGTGCTTTTTTGTGTTGAAATATAATCCCTGTGTTTTCTTCTACAAGTTGCAAATTTTCTGGTCTAGTTACTAGGTCTTTTGAGTTGCCTTTTGTGTAAAATGAAAGATGGGGATCTATTTTTCTTTTTTCTACATACAGATATCCAGTTTTCCCAGAACCATTTGTTTGAAAGTCTGTCTTTTCTCCAACATATTAGTTGTCCTTTGTCAAGGATCAAATTATTCTATGTATATATGTGGGTTTGTCTCTGTGGTTTCTATCCTATTTTATTGGCTAGATGTCTATTTTAATGCTGCTCCCCCTTTTTATAAACTATATCTTTGTAGTATAATTTGAAATTAGGTATCATGGTGCCTACAGCATTGTTCTTCTTTCCAACAGCTTTGGCTCTTCTGGGACTTTTACTTTTCCATATGAATTTAGGACTGATTTTTTTGAGTTTTTAAAGAATGTCATTCATATTTTTATAGTGATTGCATTGAATTAGTAGATCACGCTTGGTAATATTGCCTTTTAATAATATTACTTCCGTCTATCCATGAATATGGAAGGTCTTTGCATTTTCTAGTGTCTTCTATTTCTTTTTCAGGGCTCAGTAATTTTTATTATAGAGATATTTTACCTCTTTGGTTAGATTTATTCCTACATATGTGTCTGTTTGTTTGTTTGGGGTTTTTTGTTGTTTTGTTTTGTTTTTGTATCTGTTTTTAAGGGTATTGTGAATGGAATTGTTCTCTGTATTTCTTTCTCAGTGAATTCATTATTGGTACATATTTTTTAAATCTATAGGCTTTTGTATTAGTTTTATATCCTGCTACTTTGTTGAATTTATCAGCTCTAGAATTTTTCTGTCAACTTTAGAAGTCTGGTGAAACTTTTAGGATCTTCTAAGTATTAAACTATGTAATTTGCAAACAGTGCTAATTTCACTTCTTAATTTCCTGTTTGTACCTTTTTTATTTTCTTTCTTGTCTAATTCCAAATACTATATTGAATAGGAGAGGTGAGAGTGGATATTCTTGTCCTTGATTTTAAGAAAAATGCTTTAAGGTTTTCCCCATTCAGTATGATGTTGGCTCTGGGTTTGTCACATACAACCTTTATGATGTTGAGGTAATTTCCTTCTATCCCTAATTCCTCCAGTGATTTTTTTTTTTTTTAATCAAGAACAGTTGAAACTTTCATTGAAGGCTTGTTATGCATCTATTGAAATGATCATGTGATTTCTGTCCTTGATTTTACTTATGTAGTGTATTAGGTTTATTTATTTAAATGTGTTAAATGTTCCTTGCATCCTTGGAATGAAACCAATTTGATCACAGTGTATAATCTTTGTAATGTGTTTTTGAAATCTATTTGCTAATATTTCATTAAGGATTTTTTTTCATCTGTGTTCTTCAAGTATATTGGTTTGTAATTTTTTTCCTTGATGTGCCTTTACCTGGTTTGGATATCAGGATGATACGAGCTTCATAGAATGAATTTGAAAGTGTTCCCTCCCTTTCTATTTCATGGAATAATTTAAGAAGCACTGTAATTAATTCTTCTTTAAAGGTCTGGTAGAATTCAGATTAGAATCATCAGCTCATATACTTTTCTTTGTTGCAAGGTTTTTATTACTTCTTCAGTCTCCTTGCTTATTATTGGCCTGCTTACATTTTATATATCCTCTTGGTTCAATTTTGGTAGGTCCTATGTATCCAGAAACTTATCCATTTCTTAAATATATTTGAATTTACTGTTATTTAAGTTTTCAAAATAGTCTCTAGTGATCCTCTGGATTTCAGTGATGTCTATTGTGATAGTTCCTTTTTATCTCTAATTTTATTAATTCAGGGCTTTTCTTCTGGTAGATGTATCATTCTTGCTGTCCCTCTGACTGTGGCTTGAAGTCTACTTTGTTGGTATGAGAGTAGCTACTCAAGCTTGATTTCAGGTTCCATTTGCGTAGAATATCATTTTCCAATCTTCTGCTTTCAGCCTATGAATATCTTTGCCTCTAATGTGTGTTTTGTAGAGGCAAAATGCAACTGGGTATTGCTTTTTAATCCAATATATCAGTGTATGTCTTTTAATTGGAGAGTTGAGACCATTACTATTCAGTATTATTATAGAGCTATTTATTAATTTCTGCCATTTGATTTTTATCTAATATTTGATCCTAATTCTCACTTGATTATCTACTCTTCTGATTAGATTTATTCTTTTCTGAGTTCTCTTTGTTGTTATTATCTTCTGTATCTTTGTATAGGGTTTCTTCAAGTATCTTCTGCACTGCTGGCACAGTAGTCACGATTTCCATTAGTTTATGCTCATCTTGAAAGTTTTTTATTTTTTTCTACAATTCTGAAAGATAACTTTGCTAGATATATCAATCTTCTTTGGTAGTTATTTTCCTTCAGGGCTTGAAAGACATCATTCCAAACACTCGTGAACTTTGGGGTTGTTGCTGAGAAATCTGATGTTATTCCAATTTGGTTTCATCTAAATGTGATCTGTAACCTTTTTCCCTGTAGTATTTAAAATTCTTCCTTAGGCCTGTAGTTTTGGTATTTTAATTATGGAGAGGTTCTTTTCTGTTTTTTTCTATGTGGGCTAGGACTACATGGAGGACCACAACCACACCTACAAGGAGAGGAAATATATACAGGATAGGTTCTGTGCCCATTGTGCAGGTGGGTTTCTACAAATGATTTATGAGTACACCACTTTACAACCGAGGTCAATCTGCTTTGATCCTCACCTAAAATTGAAGACAGGGACAAATGAAGACTCTTTTTAAGCTAGCAGTACTTCCTCACTTTTGCTAATTCTGCTGGGAAGTTCTGGGACCCTCCTATCCCAGCTAACTTCACAGTAGTTGAGTATATTTTCTGCTCAGGTGATGAATTAGCTGTACAGTGGTGTTCTCTTTTTTTTTTTTTTTTTTTAATTTTCTGGAAAACTCTGAAAGGTAGCTTCCCCTCCCTCACTGAGCTGCTATATAATCTGGTGCTGCTACAGTCTATTACTTTTATTAATTCTTTTTCTATTCTAAAAACCAATATTTCTACTTTTCCCCTGGTTGTTAGTGCTCTAAATTTCTATCCAGTATTTTCCAACAGGCTTTCTACTTCAACATTCCACTGTGTTACTGTTGTTTTGATTCAATTTCAGTTCACCATTGCCCTTCCCCAAACCTTTGCTACTTGAAAGACATGGGTAAGAAAATGAAAAAGCAATCCCTAGGTTGGATGAAATATTACATATTATATGCATCTGGCAAAGAATTTGTTTCTCAAATATATAAAGCATTCCTACACATCAGCAATAAAGTTAAACAATGCAACAAAAAAATTGGGCAAAACACTTGAACAGATTCTTCACAAATTAAAGATACACAAGTGCTCAATAAACATGAAAACATGCTCAATGTCATTAGTTATCAGGGAAATGCAAATATAAAAATGAGATTCCTGGAGTTAAGGTTGTTGTTCAGTGATAAAGTATGTCCCTTACATGTGCAAGGCCCTGGCTCCAACCCCAGCTCCAACATAAATAAATGAAAATAAAAATTAGATACTACTTTATAGCTATGAAAATGGAAAAGTTAAAAATAACAAATAAACATAAATAGGCAAATATACTGAGAATATCATCTATTGGTAAAGATTTGGGACAACTGAACTCTCACACTTGTAGGCATAAAATAAATTCAACAGTTTTAAAGATCTATTGGTGAATTTCTGCACAAATTAAACATATTACTTATGCATTGTAGAGCAATAGTAGTACATGTCCATGAATAGACTTGTAACAGTTTTATTCATAACAGTCAAAAACAGGAAATAGGACCAAGATTCCTCAATAAGAGAACTGGTAGACACATTCTGGTATATTCATACCTTAGAATACTATTCAGCAATGGAAATGATCAATCTGCTTCTAAATCAACATGAGAGAATTTCAAAAGCATTGAATGGAAAGAAAGAAGTCAGGTACAAAAGGTGCATACTATGTATTTCAATGGAATCAAAGAACAGGCAACAACATCCTGTTCAAGGAAATTGGATTACAGGGTACCTCTGCATTGGTAAGGAGCACAGATATCTTTTTGAAGTGAAGCAAATATTCTATGTTATATTTGGGGTACTGATCACATGGGTATATGTATGTGTCAAAATTCACCCAACTGAATGCTTTAGGTCAATGAATTTTATTATATGCAAATAATGCCTTCAATAAAGGAGTGAGAGAGGAGAGGAGAAGGAAGAAAGAGAAGGGAGATACAGGGGAGACAAAAAGAGGGAAGAAGGGATGGAGGGAGGGAGAAAGAAGGAAGATTGGAGTGGTGAAGATGAACCATGTCCCAATATTGAGACAAAAATAGGCCTTTCACAACTCATGGTATCAGAACTACTTTTTTCAGAGAGCAAACATTGTTAGCATGTTTTCATACCCTTATGTCACCACAAAAATTAACAATCCAACTGTAAACCCAGATCTCCTCACATGTAGATAGAACAGAATCCATAGAAACTGATTTTTTCTATTAATATGAAGTTTTAAAAATTAGATTTCTGGCTGAATGTCATACCAAAATGAGTGATTATTTCAAAGTCTGAGATTGTCCACAGCAGGCACGGTGCTCTCTCTCTCAGGTATCCAGCGAAAAACAGCTTCTTCCTATACCCCAGAGGCCTCAAAGAGTCTCCTCAAGAACTTGAATTCAAAGTCCTATTAAGAAGCTTCTGGAAACCTTCTAGTCTAAAAATTAAAATTTGAGCCACAGCAGGCTCTTTTCTCTCTTCTTTTTTCATCTTAAGGGGGGATAAAAAAGCTCAACAGTGAGGACCTTATGCTCAGAGAGATTCTACTTATGAAAAGAAATATCAAGCTTAATTATTTGGAGGTCATAGATTTAAGCTTCACTGTTCATCCCTTAGCAGATAATACAGAAATGAATGAAAGATTTGCTCAGAAAGAGCAGGTGGGTTAGTAAATGAAAGTAATATTAAAGTATTCATCATCTAACAACAGAAGCAGTCACTTATTTCTTGGAGATTTTTTTTTTCAATTTAAATTTTCCAAAGATGGTCACCAATCAGTTTCTGATAATTAAAACTGGAGACTCAATCACTTCCTCTATTTTTCCTTAAATTCATTTCTTTCTTTTTCTTTTTTCTTAAATCTCTTAGCAACAGGGAGCAAGAACTTTTCTTTGATCATATTTAAGTAAATGTGACACTGCATTGATTTATTTGTTCATGAGTTTTCTGGAAAGAGAGCATCAATTAAGAGTCCTTTCTCTCCATCTCTTTCCCCAGTAGTTTCAGGTAAATTTCAGGGGCTCTTTCCAATTTCTAGAAATCATTAGGGGAAAGAACACCCTCATCTGAGATTATCTCATAACTATGATTGATTTCCCCTGAGGTATAACTTGTCCCATCTGGTTTCTGGCTATACATCTGTCTATTGCCCAGATATTGGCATGTGCTCAAACTGGTATCCTGAGCCAGCTTCCCCTGCAACTGTTTATGCTATCTACACTGTTGTCTTTAGTGGTAGCCCTCACCCAGAATGCTAACTCCATCTCTCCCCCAGCTAACCTCTACTCATCCTTTGGGATGACCATGACTGATTGTTCTTCTTTTCCCTTTAGGGTGAGAGAAGTGGGCAGGTGGGGAGGTTTCTTAGCTGTGTGAGCCCTGTGTCTTGATGATGGGTAAAATGACAAAGATTTAAACTCAGGCTCTCACAGAGGGAGTCACCACAATGACATAGTTGAAGTAAATGAAGATTATTGACTGAAACCTGAAGTGCCCAATGTGTCAGTTCTTAAAATAATTCATCCACAAACAGGGTTAGTGAATTGTAACAACATGCCAGATGCCATCCCAGAGCAATGATAAAACAGACATAATCCCTGCCCTCTTAGAATTCATCACCTAGGGGAAACTGAAGAACAGACAAGGAATTCCAGAATTTGCACAAACTTGGCGAAGGTATTGGGGATACAGCAAAAGCACCAGCTAGGCCTAAATCTTGGAGGGAAGGGAATATTTCCAGTGGCCCTCTTGATTAATTAATCAATCAATCACAAAATATGTTTATAGTCCATGTATTATGCTCTGAAATGAATTAGGCTTGGAGAGTTTTAGATTTGAAATTCAGAAGTTCCACCTTTAAATAAAGAAATAGTGATCTTAATTACAATACAGGTGTCAATAAGACTTTGATTTTTAAATTTGTTAATGGTTATTCCTGCTGTTCAGAAACAAATATAATTGATATTCTCTGTGCTCAATTGTCCTCTGTCCCCTCATTCTTCTTAGATTTCTCAGAGGCTTCTACCTGTGGCACTGGCTCAATAAATAAAGATTTGACAGCAGAGAGAAGTTGGACCTCCCTAATCTTGACCTGAGCAAGGTGCAGCAGCCCTCCTGGCTCAGACTTACCTAATGCCCAGACAACAGTGCATAGCAGATCAAAAGGCAGCAATTCCAAATGCAAAGCATCCCCTTCTGCTTTTTGAGATAGCAGTCTGCTTCCTTAGTGCAGGGTCAAGGTTATTTCCCAGAGTAAGACCAAGACAACTCCTTTTTGGTGTTCACACTCTTCACAGCTGCCATTGACATCCTGTGATGGCCGCACCAGAGGTCAGGCGGCAACTTTCGATTCACACCATTTGATTAAAAAAACAGAGATGTGTTGCCCTTAGAAATAGGCTGCCATAAAAATAGATCAAACTACCTCATGTCTCCAGGAACGCTCAGGTTATTGTCTCTTTATCCAATTTCTTTAGATTTGTAAAGGCAGGAAGGGCCCTAGGTCTCTGAAGAAATTGTACAGCTAAGAGTAGATTTAATAATATAAACTTTTTTTTCCCCTGCACAATAATAGTGACTCACAAAAATCTGAACTCACCGAGCATTTAGGGTTGTGACATCCTGGGGAAAGCAAGAAGTTGGAATTCATATTTATCTTTCCATAATTAGACTTTGCTCTAGCTGTCACAAGGAACATCGCAGTGTTCTGAGACACCATCAGCATTCAAATTTGGGAGTGATGCTAAAAATGAAGGCAGACTGCACTTCCAAGCAAGCTGGTAAGTTCAGAGAAATAGCCCCAAAGAAGGCATGTCATTCAAAGTGTTGTTTAAACTCAATGGTGTCTCTGGAGTTACTTCCACCTCTCATGCATACTCATCTACTTGAAAGAGACACCGGCTGCACATTAAATATCTCCAAAGACCCTTTTGGAGAGAGAGATTAATGTGAGTGGTCATTAAAAGCTGTGTCGGGGCCTCGTAAACACGGGCACCATGCAGAGTTTGCACAGCAATCCATCAATCAGCAACATTCCTTGAGGGCCTGTTCCAAAGGAAGTGGGAGCCACTGAAGGTCCTTGATCAGATGACAGGCATATGGAAAAGGCTATGAGGTGGTGGATCTGCAGCTGGAAGGGCAATTCCATCAACGAA
>PVHX01021494.1:0-29656 GCA_004024805.1 Geosciurus inauris
GGCTGCCCCCAAAAATGGGAAGCAATAACTATGCTCTCAGGGAGAACGGATACTGCGGATGCCACCAGTCAAAGAGTCGAACGCTGTGCACTGGATCGAGGATGACTTGCACACCCTGTTCACTGCGCAGGTTCCGACCACCGTGGACAGGAGAATCTTGGAACACCAGTCTCACTCGATGATGTCGCATGTCTGTGCTCACATTAATAGTAAACTAGAAGAGAAAAACAAATTTAATACCCAACTCAAAAAACTTTGGTTTCCTCTGGTTCACCCTGAAATGAGACAGTACAGACATAATTTATACTGACTAGGTTGCAACATTAATCTCTAAGTTATAATATCAACGCATTTGTAAAGACATTTAAAAAAGGGTAATTTTTATTTTTTAAATTTTTTTTTATTTTTTGGTATCAGGGATTGAACCCAGAGGCATTTAACCACGAGGCCTCATCCCCAGCCCTTTTTTATTTTTTATTTTGAGACAGAGTTTTGCTAAATTGCTTGGCACTTCACTAAATTGTTGAGGCTGGCTTCGAACTTGCAATCCTCCTGCCTCAGCCTCCCAATGCTGCTAGGATTACAGGTGTGTAAGGTCTTCACAGCTTCATATATTTAAAGTAGGCTAAAGAAACTTTCCCAGATGGTTGAATAAATTAGTACATACACACACAGACTAACACCAAAGTCAATTAAAGTCAAGAAAGAGGGCTGGGGTTGTAGCACAGTGGTAGAGCACTTGCCTCGCATGTGTGAGGCCCTGGGTTCGATCCTCAGCACCACATACAAAGCAATAAAATAAAGACATTGTGTCCATCTACAACTAAAAAAATATTTTTAAAAAATAAGTAAATAAAGTCAAGAAAGAGATGACTTGAAGGGATTTAGATGAGATGCTATTGAACAAGTTAAGGAAGATGCATGAAACATAAACCTGGTCCCATTTTTTGTAAAATAAAATTAGAAAATCTCCAAATATACATATGTAGTTCTATACAGAATTAATATGAAAGATATGGAATGTGAGTACTAACTAGGTCATCATTATGGCTTAACCAAGAGAGAGAAGTACCTACAACAAAAATAGCATATATGATATAATCTCAATTACTCAAAATTATCTGAAAGAGGATATATACATGAACATTTTATCTGAGAGAGGATATATACATGAATATATTAACAGATGAATTAGAAAAAGTTTCTAAGCCGGGCGCGGTGGTGCAAACCTGTAATCCCAGCACTTAGGGAAGCTGAGACAGGAGAATCGCGAGTTCAAAGCTAGCCTCAGCAACGGTGAGGCACTAAGCAACTCAGTGAGACCCTGTCTCTACATAAAATACAAAACAAGGCCGGGGATGTGGCTCAGTGGTCGAGTGCCCCTGAGTTCAATCTCCATTACCCTCCCAAAAAAGTTTTCAGTTTAACTGCAGTTACAAGACAGTGGAAGTCTAAGTCACCTTTACTTTCTCAATATATTTATGTATTATTTAAATTCTTTACATGAAGCATATATTATTTTTTTTTACCATTAAAAAAAATAATAAAGCTATTTTCATTTTGGAGGGTAACTCTGCATATTTATGAACATAATAAGCTCAAAACAGAACAAATAACACAAACTTTCCAGTTGTCAATCCAATTAAAATATTTTAAAACATGCAAACAATAAGCTACAGGCACATACATTGTTTACTAATCTGATTCTCAGCCAAATGCTGAATAGCCAGAGCACTGCACAAAGGTAGAGCTGGTCACCCTGTACTTAATGTTCCATTTGATACCACATGCATGCTCACAGTTTCGACACACAGTGCTCACACACATGCTTCCTCATTATTTCTTTCAGTCATTAATGATCATTGCACACACATAATAATGCAAAACATGCCCTTACCTAGAACAATAGGTAACGTATTTCCAGATATACTAATCCCCAACTCTGTCTGTTGTTAATATACAAGTCTAATTTCAGATTTTCTTAAAATATTTTTTCAGTTGTAGATGGACACAATATCTTTATTTATTTTTATGTGGTGCTGCGGATCAAACCCAGTGCCTCACATGCAAGGCAAGCGCTCTACCACTGAGCTACAATCTCGGCCCTAATATCAGGTTTTAAGAAATTATTCTTAAGGTATTTTTTCTCAATGGTTGAATTTACAAATCTCTTTTAAACCCTAAATATAGTAAAAGTTTATAAAAGAGCTGTGGATGAAATCCTGAGTCTCCACTTACCAGGGTAAATATCATTCCCATGACAATTGGAATAAAGATGAAATTGAGGGTGGTGACCTGCAGTAAGCAGCAGTCCTGGTCTGGGTTGGTATGAACATCTTCATACTGAATGGGAGGCTGCAATCGTTCCATACACTTGCTCTTTAATCTAGGGGACTGAAGAGAATTAAAATTAATCTAATAACCTAGAGGAAATATTTCTCTAAAAGTCTAGCAATAAAAATCCAACAGCAAATACTTTTCTGTTATCTCCTCTTTATATGTTTATTGTTTTCTATGCAAAGATCAAAGAAAATCCGCCCTTTGCCAGAAGGGAAAATATATATGGATGAGCAGATGCAGCAATGGGTTTATGCTTCATTTAGATGGTAATACTGCCACCAGAAAAATGGAAATTTAAAGTCTCTATCAGAGACTCTCTAATGTCTGAAAGACTGCCAACTCCTTGTGACTTGTCAGCCTTAAAAGAATATCTGCTACACAAAAGGGATGGAAGCAAAAGTGGCCTCCTAGTATCAGGTGTCATTAAACCAAAGATTTCCAAGTCTCAGAACTCAAGGGAATCTCAGTATTCACTTTCCTGAAGTAATTGTGGTCTCTGTTTCTAGTTACATCTCTCCACTGTGAAGACTGCCCTTAAGTCCCCTCCCAGAAAACTCCTATGGTTCAATTTCTAGCAAAGTCTAACAGATTTCATAGACTATTTCATAGTCTAGCAGATTTTTATCTTCCTAAATATAAACCATGAGAGCTAAATTTCTTCCCTTGAATCATGTTTTTGAAAAAAATAGGAAAATATGATTTACTTTAAGAACTATCTATAACCCACCTACCATCACTGAGGGATAACTAATGTGTTAACTAATATTTGTAATGTGTCTTACCAGTGAGCTAATAACTGGAGGACAGATTCTTAAAATGCAGCTGCTAGGATAAGAAATAAAGAATGGCAAAATAGATCCACATCATAGCCAAGACCTTACAGTTTAAGCAAAAGGCAGAGACAAAATGAACAAGTATTCACGTTTTATAAAAAGTCTCCTGGCAAACTCTCTCCTCAGGGCTTCCCCAAACTTGTCTTAAACGTAAAACCATATTAATTTTTGTTGTTTACAAAGATATTTGCTTTAAACAAAAAAGAAAACAGGCAAATAAGCTCAGTGCATGATTACAGTAAGTTTTTCTCTTTTTCTCTTTTCAAGTCTTCAAATATATAGAAAAGTATAGAACACTAAACTATATATACTCCACCATTGGATATTTTGCCATATTTACTTTCCCAACTCCATCTCATTGTAGACACCTACATACTTAAAAAGCACACACACTTTGGGAAGATTGGAGTACAAAGTTTTTTGGAAGTAACACTGACACTCCATCCTTAACAATTCAGCATGAATAAAGATACTTACACATAATCACAGAACCATTATCACACATAAGAAAATTAATAGTTTCATAGCCGGGCGCAGTGCAGCACGCCTGTAATCCCAGCACTTTGGGAGGCTGAGACAAGAGGATCGAGAGTTCAAAGCCAGCCTCAGCAACAGCGGGTGCTAAGCAACTCAGTGAGACCCTGTCTCTACATAAAACACAAAATAGGGCCAGGGATGTGGCTCAGTGGTTGAGTACCCCTGAGCTCAACCCCCAGTCAGCATATTCAAATTCTTCAATTGCCCCCAAAATGTCTTTTATAGTTCTTTGTTCTCTGATCCAGGGGCCACTCAAGGTTTACTCTCTACATTAGGTAGTCATCTTTATCTTTCAATACAAAATAGTTCCTCCTCCTTTTTCCTTTCATGGTATTAAGTTTTTACGTATATTATTTGATTGGGGGGGGGCATTTCTGGGGATCAAACACAGGGCCTTGTGCATTCCAGGCAAGTACTCTACCACTGAGCCATGTCCTCAGTCTTATTATTTAATTTGTAATAAGGTCATTTCATGCCTATTGTTACAGTTGGAATGCCTCCAATGTTCATGTTGAAATTTAATCTCCATTGCAATAGTAGTAAGAGGTGGGATTTAGGCAGTGATTAGGTTATGAAGGCTCCTCCCTCTTTCAAAAGAGGCTTCACACTGGGTTCAACCTCTTTGGTTTTCTACCCTCTGCTATATAAGGACAGTGTCCCTTTCCTCTGAAGGATGCAACAATAAGGCACAACCTTGGAAGCAGAGAAAACAGAGTCATGCCAGGCCCAGAACCTCAAAGCACCTTGATCCTGCACTTCCCAGCCTCCAGAACAACGAGGAAGTTAACTTTGTTCTTCAAAAACTACCTAGTCTGTGACACTTTATTATGATAGCACAAATGAACTAAGATACGTAGTAAAATTCATCAGAAGATAGTACCTGAATGACAAAGCAAAGAAAGACTATATACCTGTTTTTTGAACTTGAAGTTGAATTCCCACATTGGTTCCTGTCTGTTCCCAACAATCTTTCTGCACCAGAAAAGCAAGCACTGTAGGAAAATAAAAATAAAACAAACTAAGGGGGGAAAACATCAAAATACGCTGTAAGGTAACAAAAAATAAACAGAAAAAACCTCTCTGTTTGACAACTCTAAAGCCAACCACAGTCTAATGCTGATATTTTACCTAGACACAGGTAGACCCCCAACCTGACACTGATGCAAAATGAAGACAACCCCAGGGCTGTTCAATAAGGTACAGAGGGACCAATATGTCGACCTCAGAGGCTATTTGAGATCAACCCCTATTGTTCTCTTGTTTAAAGACAGAAACATGGTATCTAGAAACTGGGGCATTTTCTGATTCAGTGGGCCACTACTCTTCATTAAAATATAAAGGCAGCAAGTAGCCACCAGGCAAGATGATAACAAGGCCATAAGGCAGGCAAGGAGGGCTGGCCCTATAACAGGAGCAAGCCACTCAGGATCTTCTGGGAGCAGAGAACTGGTATAGAAACCACAAAGCTGGGCTAAATTCAGTCTAGAGTGAACCCCTCGATGAAAGTCAGGCTACAGCTAGGGTTAAGCACAAGAAGTGAGGTACCTCCCAGGGGATAAGGGGTGGGTCGTCCGCCGTGCCAGCTGTCCTGCCCTTCAGACATGCCCTGTACGTCCTGCTGTTCCATCAAAAATAATGGGCTTGGCTTTAAGGGGAAAACACTTCTGCTGCCATCACAACGGCTCCAGTGTCCCACACAAGCTATGCTACTGAAAGAGAGAGAGGGGGGATCAAATACGAAAAGCTAGAGTCCAGGAACATGGGACAACTTCCTTTAGGCATGCTGGCAACTCCCTGAATGCCATGCGATTGTGGGCACACTAATGGCAAGGCCATGCACGGGACACCTGCCACTTCAGGTCCCACACCCTCTCCAGAAGATCTCTAATATGACACAAAAAGAAGCAGCCAGATGGCCTGGACTTACTAACTAGATTAAGATCCTGGTTTTTGTTCCACTTTGGCTTTTCACAGTCAACTTTTTAAAAAGTAATATACAGTGCTAAGAATATGAAGACATGGGTGTTTCAGAAGCTAAGCAGTAGCACTTGCATTGTGCACTGGAGCCGCTAAGATGTGTCGAGCATGAGGAGTTTGCCCAATGCTGCTCTTCTCCCAGCAACTAATTCACACCTGGCATGGTTAACCCTGGGATGACTCTCACCCTCCTCATAGTTAGTCTAATACTATCAAATGCTTCTGGGGGAAGGGGCACTGTAAATGTGAACTGATACACTGTCCACTCATGTTACAGGCAGAAGCAGCTGTTGGGTGAAATTCTACTCACATAGCAGGCTATTCATGCCCTAAATCCATCAGCTAGCATATTAAATTAAGCTCAGCCAGTGGTCCTGTCTACCTCAGTTTGCAAGAGTAGTGGGGGAACACTGATTATCCTGAAACTAATAGTATCCTTTCAATTCAAATGTATCAGGTAGAATATTATCACCCTAGAGCTAAGCTAGGGGAGAAGAATCATTATATAATGTCCATGACAATAAAGTACAAGAGAATTGGAAGTGCTACAGAGCATCAGGCTTTGGATAGGAACAGGAATAATAAAAATTAGCTATAACCTCAAAAGATGAAATTTAGATAATGATATTAGTTGAGTAAGAAAAGGGTTGAGACATCAACTTGCCTGCATAATCATATTTACCATACTAGTCTAGCTTGGCAAAGGTGATTTCACTAGACATTTCATCACGAAGGAGAAAAGGAGAGAATGTACCAAAGACTAGTAGACCTATTTACTAATCAGAAGAATACCACAAACTTGAATACAATGTATGAATATAAAACACTGGGGTAATCCTGAGATAAAAATAACCTAAAACATGTATAATTTTAGAGCCCTAAAGTTTATGAATTAGAGGAACTGAAGGTCTCTGAGACAACGCAGCACAGAGCCTGACAACAGCCTAGCACTGGGCACTTATCAAATACTAAAGAAGTCTACGCCAGAATCCTTTAAGAAAGTTGAGAATAATAAAGGGAATCTCAGATGTCAAGATTACATTAGAAAGAGAAAGTATGTGAGTTACTCAGGTTATATCCTTGTATCATAATTTAAGCACCTTTTAAAAATTATAGCATACATCTGCCTTTTGAGTTGTGCTCTTCCTAGCCCAAACTGTCAAAACCATTGTTATCTAAAGTGGTCCAATGTACAATGCATGAAAGTAACTTAAAACAGAATAAGGAATACACTAAAAGCACAAGAAAGCTATAGGTAAAGATAACAAGCCAGCCCAGCACAGCAGGAATGTCTTAGAGAAATGAAATCTCTGAGCTCTGTAAGCTTACATTAGTCCTGTAGCAGCCCGGGACCTACACCCCTCCCCATCAAAGAAGCCAAAAAGAAGCCACAGTAACAGGCCCACCATACAAGAGTCCATTAGTCAAACCCCAACACTAACTCTCACTTACTTTGGAATTCTTTAATGTGCTGGGAGTGCTTTCTGGAATGGCTGGATTCTTGGAGATTCGAGCAGCAAATGGTTCATACATATGGTACAGAGAACGGATCACACATGCCCGAAGACAGCGCAGCTTCTCCATTGACTCTGGTCGCAGGCGCAAAGGCAGAGAAGCATCCAGCGTGTAGTGCCTGAAACACGACACATTACTCCTACCAATATTTGACCTGTCTCTCCTACTCTACCTCAGTCCCCCAGGACTCCTGGTCTCTACGTGAACACCACTGCGCTATTCCACTGGCCAATAGTTAGCTAGCCCCAGTGCTCATATACATACAAATCACCATCTCAACTTCTCAGCGACTTTTGCTTCTTCAGCTTATAATCCTGTACTTTTTCACCCATTTTAAAAGTTTAAATCCTATTTCACTCTACAAAAGAGCAAGTCTCTGAAGTGACTTTAATATACCTTAGCAATAGTACACACATGTAATCACAGAGATCCAGAAGACTGAGAAAAGGATCCTAAGTTCAAGGCCATCCTCAGCAACTTAGGGAGACTCTAGACAGGATGTAGATGAGTGGCAAAGCACCCTTGGGTTCAACCCCTGGCACCAAGGGGGAGGGGAGCCCTGTCCTATAGAAGAGACATCAGGTTTCTCTCTCAGATGTCTCAACAAGTTTTCTACTCCCTACTTGTTGTGCTACCTCAACATCCATTCCAACAACAACCTTATAGACAATTCACAATCTCCACTACACTGCCACACCCTACACCAAAAGCTAGCCCTTTTACTAATCATACAATTTACTCATGCCTCACCACTACGATTCTATACAGGGCAGCATAGCATAAATACAAAAACTACATGATAATTTCAGGTGACTAGAAAAATCTAAGAAACAACTAATCCAGGGGAAAGATAAACAGCCATTTGTAGCTTTTGAATATTCTAGTTAACCTACACCTCAGAAGAAAAATCAAAGTCATTTCTTTCTGAGACTTACTAAACAAAGATACTAAAGGGAAGAAGGTAACTGTAAGGAAGACAATTACTTGAATGAATTAATAATATTAAATTTAAATTAAAGAGGGGTTAAGGAGTCCAAAGTTAGGGTCATGCCCAGACATGGAGGAGAGAAAGTGAAAAGAGATCACCATCCAGGGAGTAGCTCCAAATCACAAACAGCAATGAAATCAGTTACAGAGAAAATGGAGTGAGCTCTCTGTGGTCGCACCTTCGGTACAACCTGGTCCAAAAGGCAGCAGTGCAAGTGACAGTCCAGGCATTCTTACAAATCAAGGAAAAATTCACAATGTCCTCAGGACGGATGTAGGAGGCCAGCAATAGCCAAATATCCATGGGATACTCTTCTCCTCCAGCTCTGTCCAGGTCCTCTGAAACAGGATAAATAAATAAATAAACAAACAAGCTTTGATTTTTTTATTGTATGTATATCTTAAGATATGCAATCATTTCAATTTTCTCAGGTCTTGCACAGTTAAAAAAAGGGTTTAAATAGGTCCAAGGAAGCCTCTTAGGGTTATCATTTCCAGCTAATTCTAGCTGCTAAAAACTTTTGCCTGAGTGAATAAGCCTTGTTCTTCAGGCCATTTTAAAACAAATACTTACATACTATTTTGAAGTTTGTAAAGTGTCTTCACATATCATTCAACTTGAATAATTTTTCAACAGAAATAAAGAAAAGCCAGGAGTGGTGGTGCATGCCTATAATCTCAGCACTGTGGGAGGCTGAGACAGGAGAATCGCGAGTTCAAAGCCAGCCTCAGCGATGGCGAGGCACTAAGCAACTCACTGAGACCCTGTCTCTACATAAAACACAAAATAGGGCTGGGGATGTGGCTCAGTGGTCGAGTACCCCTGAGTTCAATCCCTGGTACCAAAAAATAAAAATAAAAAAATAAGAAATAAGGAAAATATTACTGTACCTATTTTATTTATTTTTTATGTACTGGGGGATTGAACCCATGGGCACTCTACCACTGAGCTACACCCTAGCCCTTTTAGAGACAGGTTCTCACTAATGCCAAAGCTAGCCTCAAATCTGTGATCCTCTTGCCTCAGCCTCTCTAGTCAATGGGATTATAGGCGTGTGCTGTTGTGCCTGACTTATTGTGTCCATTTTAGTAATAAGAAAACAGAGCCTTGCCACCAAGGCAAGGTCAACAGAATCCAGGTTCTATTAACTCCAAATTCTAGCTTTGCGCTATAAACCCTGACTCTGATTTTCCTTATAGTCCCCATCTACCAGATGTTTTCTTCAGTTCAGTCATGTAAAAAACAAAATTGATTTTAAATGGCATGAGGAAACCTCAAGTGCAGACTAAATAAAAAACCAGATGAGCTGCAGTATGTACTCATTACTCAATAACTTCCTGTAAACGATTCTTTTTCTCTGGTTTTTCCTTATTTCACTGCCACTTTGGCCTATAATCCTGACCAGAGGCAGTCACTGACTCCTTGATAATGTATCCCTACCTCCTCCTCCTCCTTCAGACCTCATTAATGTTAATACTCTTGACCCTGAGTCCACTAAACATCTCAGGTTCAGGTAACAAACACACTCCACAAAGATATCTGTATCTGGACTAACAGTAAGAGTTAACCCTTAATTCAGCCTTAATCACAGAACTAAAAGCAGATTTTTTCTTTCTTGGGTACAAAGCCCCTACACCACCTTCCCAAGGTTGCCCCCGCTTCTCTAGCTGCTTCCTGCCATAACAGCAGAGTAATATAACTTCATTAACGTACCGATTATTTCAACAAATACAAATATCTATTATGTGATTCTCAAGTAGAGGTGAAAGTTCTGGTAGATCTGAGACCAAAAAAACACATCATTTCTTACTTCTCAGCTTCCCCTCAAACCTAGCTGATCATCAGAACCACTTTGGCCTTAAGAACACCTATTCTACGCTCTACCCCAAGAGAATCTGATTCATTAAGTCTAGAGCACAATATGGAAATCTGACCAATGGTTTGGAACATTATATGTCAGTTTATTTCTGTTTCATTTAAAGGTCTTACCACCTTTAAGATATAACCATCATATGCTTTTCTATTTTCCACAGTACCTATTAGATATAAAGTGGACATTAATAACTGCACAGTACTTAGAAGTCCATGATAATATCTTTTATCTGAAGCAAAACTGATTATGAATAATTCACATATTTGAAAACCATTTTTGTCACACCTCAGCTTCTTACACATTCAGAAATCTAGAAATGCAAGTTTTTAATGTTCTCAATAATGGCTATTATGACTCTTATCTGTCTGCTTCCTTCTCAAATTTAGACAAAAGTCAAAAGTCCAGGTCTGTTAACAGGTATTGTCCCACTATTAAGATCTTAATTAAGAGCTGGGTTTTCTCCAAACTCTAGTTCCCCAATGGATCACCACTGTGATCTCCTCTTGTGCTGAGAAAATAATAGCTTCAATTATCACTACAGACAGGACTGCAAAAAGAAAGCAACCCTGTACCTTTGTGCCTCTTGCTTTTCTTTTTTCTGGAGACAGTTCTCTCATGGATGTTTTCCTCCTGGGCATCCATCTCATCACTGCTGTCGATGATGTCACAGGACTCACCAACCCCAGAAAGAGCTTCCTCTGCAGGAAGCTGGGAGGCTTCCAAGCCACAAAGAGATTTTACTAGAATAAATAAAGGGAGAAAAGAGATGGTACCTAGTCCCATCCAGAAATACAGCTTGGCCAAGACATCAGCATCATGGGGGGAGGGAGGGACAGTGGGACAGTAAGAGAGAAAGCTGAGAACCAATCACCAAGTTAAAACAAAAGTTTAGATTTTTTTTTTTTTTTTTTTGGTACTGGAGATTGAACTCAGGGGCACTCGACCACTGAGCCACATCCCCAGCCCTATTTTGTGTTTTTTATGTAGAGACAGGGTCTCACTGAGTTGCTTAGCGCCTCGCTGTTGCTGAGGCTGGCTTTGATCTCGCGATTCTCCTGTCTCAGCCTCCCTAAGTGCTGGGATTACAGGCTTACGCCACCGCGCCCAGCAAAAAGTTTAGAATTTTAACAATAAAAAAATAAGAAAGCAATAGGCAAATTTAGTCCAACGTTGGAGAATTCTCTCCTTAAAAGTGCTAACTTCAGCCCTGGAAAAAAAGAGAATGCACAATTCCTCCACTATGAACCCTGCAGGATAAAAGCAAAGAGTGAATTCTATTCTCATTTACACAAATTCTGAGAAGCAGTCTGGGCGAGGAACTGGATCCAATTTAACCCTTGTCCTGGGCTGGACAGTATGTCTCATAAAACACAAGTCTCGGGGACCCATAATAAAAAGCTTGAAAGCCAGAGAAATTGGGGAAAGGGAAAAGAACACACCAAGGTTATTAAACAAGGAAGCAAACTTCAAAGTAAAATATATGTGACTTACAGGAAAGAGATTAATACCTAAGAAGAAAGTAGTAGAAATGAAGAGTACGCAAAGTTGTTGCTGTTGTGGTTTTTAATGCAAAGACAGATATACAGTATTTCAGCTACAAAAACTGCCATTCTTGGCACCCTGCCCGGAATATAAGAGCTAACAGGAAGGACAGCAAACACGTTTATGGAAAGATGCCCAAAGAATTGCAGAAAAAAAAAAAACACAGAATCCCAGGAAAATAAAACGATAAGTTCTGTCTTCAGGACGTGGGAATAGACTAACTGAAAGCCTACCTTCCTGCTGAACAGCGTTGGCGACGGCTTTCTTGACCCGTCCAGACTTCACGACTGCCGGATCCGAGTTGGCATAATCCGCCACGGTCACTGAAACACAGTACCAACCCTCAGGGCAGAGGCCTTCCCTTCGGTCTTTCCCACCAAGACCTGCTCACTGTAGGTCCTCGGCCCCAGTCCCCTCCCTCTTCCGGCAGGCGAGCGCTCGCCTCCACACCGTCCAGTCCCCTCCCAGCCGACAGCCCCAGATCTTTCAGCACTCCCGCCTCCTCGCCCACCTCGACCCGAGCAGGCGTCGTGGGCCCGGAACTTGAGTCGCTTTCCTCTCTTGGGCATGGCGACTGTGTCGGGGCGAGGCCGACTTAGCGGGCCGGGACCCCGGGCCATGTCTCGGGCGGGAGAGCCGGCGCCCGGAGCCGCGGACCAGCTCTGGCTGGCTCCGCGGCCATCCCGCACCGGAGGCCGCTGCTCTCGCGATGACTTAGGCTAGGGCTCCAAATCTCGTTTGCGGCCGTCGCCCTCTACGTGAACCAATCACCGCCTGGTCCAAGGAAACGTCATCATCGGACGACCCCAGGTCCCGCAGGGTCTGGGTTCCAGGCGTGTGGAATACTGTTGTACTGAGTGGTGTGGGTTTTAGCTCTCTTTCCTATGGGATGTTCGATGTATCAGACCCTAAACTCTCACCCACGTTGATTAGACCTGCGAGTTTACATCTTGGTCTCCAGGATTCTTTCTGCTAACGTCTCTACCCATGCCCCAGGTCCACTTCAACACCCAAATGCATATACGTTCTCACCTTCCCGCTTTCTCTTGCATTCATGCAACGTAGACTGAGCAACAGCTATTCCTACCTAGATCTGTAAGAGACTTAACTACGATTTCATTTATGAAGGCTAAATTTCTGCATTCTCGAAATAGGAAGAAGGGTTCGTAAAAGCTTCTCAATCTGTCATCATCCCCAAGTAAAATTTCAGAAGGATCAGGAAGAAATGAGTATAATCTTTCCTTTGCACTGAGAGTAATCCTGACTTGTGTTCTCTTTTGTCCTTCTAACTTCCTCGCAACTCCCAAGGGGTGAACAACCCTGGCTTGAGAAATAGTATTCAGGGTCCAGACATCCTGTCTGCCAGATCCACCAGAGAATGCCACCCTGATATGCTTAGAAGGGGACTCTTTCTAAAATCTAATTAGTAGTACTCTACACAAAAGTCCATTAGGAACAAACCAGGGGCATTTTACTAGTATTATGTAACAATACCAGCAAGGGCCATGCTAATAGGCTTAAATCAATTAGGAATTATACTTAAAGCTAAACATAATTTATTATAATTGTGAAATATTCAAATTTAGTTTATTTAAATGCATTACTAGAAACAAGTGTATAATACTTTAAAAGATAATTGTTTCAAATAATTTTCCATGTATACATAATTCATGTGTGTAGTTAAGTTCAAAATGTGGTTAGTCAGCACTGAGCCTTCTCAATTCACTTTATCAGTAACAAATTCATGAGCTCTTCATGCATGTGGATTCTGCTCATGTGGCACTCGGTTGAAAACTCACATTCAGACTCTGGATAGAACCAAAGATGCAAGAGACATAGATCCTATTAATATACTGTCACTATAAAAAAAAAAACCTTAAAGGCTTCTAACTGAATGTGCTCTCATTTTCCAACAATATAGTTACCACTTTTAATGTATTAGAATGAAAGAAGTGCTAGTTCTGGTAATTATTTCAACTTTGAAAATTTGAAGGCTGGAAAGATCTTAAGCAAAGCCGCTCAGTCTCTTAAGTCCTGTGACCACTTTAGTACAAAAGATCTGTAGAGCTTTTATTCCTCCTTTCATTAAAAAACAACAACTTTGAATTAATGGCACTATTAATTTAAAGACTCAAAGATAGGGTTCCTTTCTAAAGAGATAAGTTGTTAAAGTTACTAAAGTTGCTATTATATTTAAATGGAAGTTGTTTAACCTTGCTATTAGGAGGAGAGTGGAAGAATGTTATTCTAAACTTTCTCCTCAACAAAGTGAGGAGTTTAAGGATAATTCATGAATACATGTAATAGTAGGACACTATCTTTATATATTATGTCCACTCTACTTTTTTGCTATTAAATTGTCCTTTATACTAATAGTAAATGATAGTAGAGAATGAGTTTTAAGGTCTTTTCTTGTCAAAATTTAAAGTTAGTAAATCTATATTTTTGCTAGAAATCTATACTGGTTGAATTTTAGTAGCCTGTGAAATCCTAAAGCCTGGGAATCATTGCTTTGGAGACATTGTAAAATTGTTCCCTCATGTTTTTGAAGAAATACATGACAGTGAAATTTCCTGTTGGAGGCAGTTTAGTAATATGGAGCAATATCTAAAAAGGAGTAGATAGCAGATTATGAAGTCAGACTTGCTTAGGTTCAAAACCTGTCTCTACCACTTATTTATGTGACTTTGGAAAAGTTAACCTGTCTGAGGACCAATTTTCTTGCCTATAAATTGGAGATAATAACTCCTGCTTCATGGGATTAGTGAAGTAATTAAATTAATTAATCCATAAAAAGCATATAAAATAGCACATAGTAAACACTAAATAAACATCAGCTATTATTATTGGGTGGTGGTGATGGTGATAAAGTGTAGCTATTTAAAGACACTTTGGATAACCAATTTGTGCTGCTAGTGCACAAAGAGATTACATTGGGAAGTCAGAAAAACCACCCATTCCAACTGATTAAAGTGCTAGAAGATGAGCAGATATTTATTGAGTACTGTTACAATTTGGACCTGGGATGCCCCCCAAAGTCTCATGTGTTCAGAGATGGGACTTTTGGAAAGTGATTGGATCATGAGGGCTCTGACCTCATTAGTGTATTAGTCCATTGATGATTGAAAAGACTACTGGGAGATGGGACCTAGATGGAGGAAATAAGTCACTGGGAGTGCGTCCTGGAAGCGTTTATCTTCTCTTCAGACCCTCCCTTCCCACCTGCTTCTTGGCTGCCAAGAGCTGAACCGGCTTTCTTATGCCATGCTCTTCTGCCATGATGTTCTGCCTCATCTCAGGCCCAGAGCAAGGGAATCAACCAACCATGGTCTGAAACTGGGAATCAAGATAAGCTTTTCCTGAAAAATAAATAAATAAATAAGCTTTTCCTCCATTAAGTTGTTTATGTCAGGTATTTTGGTCATAGCAACACAAAGTGAACACAAGTGCTTAGGTTGTAAATGACAAGGTCAGAATTCAAACTGAAGACTGTCTTCAAAATCCATGTATAAAACTATAATGTATCACCTCTAAAATGAAGAAAATCATACTAAGCTTTTACCTTTTGATTGACACTAATAGCCTGAAAATATACTGATAGCTCAAGCAGATGTATAGTCAAACTGTGGTTAAGATGGGGAAAATCTGTAAGATAGAAACAAACTGAAAGTGTACTTAAACAGTGAATTTCTTTCATGTGCGAAAGGTGGTCGAGGTCTGAGAAGAATTTCATTCAAAATAACAATTCAGTGTCACTAGAAAAAGTATACTAAATCTGGGGGAAAGTGTTGTGACTAACTCCCTATGCCTTATTTAAAATATAATATTTGGTAAGAATAGTTTAGTTAAGGTGGCAGTTGAATATGTTTCATAACAGAAAGAGGAGCCTCCTGATAGGAAACTCAGGCTCTAGTGACAGATCTGTATGTTTGTATCACTGGTCTTCCTGTTAACAGCTATTTGACCTTAAGCAAATTACTTAATCTAACCAAAATTCTGTTTCCCTACCTATGAAATGGACATGATAATAATATTCAATGCATTAAGTTGTGAGGATTAAATAAGATAGCATGTGGAAAGCCCTGGGCTCAGTATCTGGTATATAATAAGTACTCAACAAATGTTAGCCACATATACAACTGGAAGTAAAATCATTTGAGTCAGTAATTCTCAACCTTGACTGTACAACAGACTTCCTGGTGAAATTTTATCAAGGACCAGTGACCCAGTCCCAAAGTTTCTGGGTACCTACATTTTTAGAAGCCACTCCCCAGGTAACTTTAATATTTAGCCCATATATTAGAAACCACAGGTTTAGATCAAGGGCCAGCAAACCAGGGGTTGCAGGCCAAATCTGACTCCTAACCTAATTTTGTAAACAAGATTTAATTAGAACACATATAGGCCTATTCATTTATGTTTAATCTTCCCTCTTTTTTAAACAACTGATAACCAATTTATTAAAATTGATTAATCATCTACAGTTGTGACTTTATTAAAATTGATTAATCATCTACAGTTGTGACTTCAGCCTCAGCACCTGGCCTCATGCTAATCTGCTTACTGTCTCAGAAGGACTGTGTGAGTCAGTGAGCCACTTGCAGAGTCTCATCTGGATTCTCGTGTGGATGCATATGGGATCTTACTGAGTCTTAGAACCTCTGTCTACCACAAGGAGTTTTCTTGAGAGTGATTCTCAGAATCTTGGTAGAGGTCTTAAGGTGGTCCTTTTGCTTTGAGATACTTTTGGTCTCTGATTAAGTCAATGCACATCTTTCCCAGAGGTTTTCCCTTGTTAGGGTAATTCTTGGCTTGTTAGGGTAATTCTAATTCAGTGAACTGCCACCTCTGCTTCCACTGATTTCTTTCCTGTGTTTTTAAAAGTCACTCCTGGGAATCAGAAGCAGGAGCCAGAGGACCAGAGTTCTGCTACAGCTACGAACAAGTCTTCCTCAAAGAGCTATCTGCAGTTACTTTCATTCTACAAGGGCAATTGAGTAGTTGTGACAAAGACCATATGATGCTGAAAGTCTAAAATATTTGCCATCTGGCTCTTTACATCAAGCTGCCGACTCCTAGTTTAAAATAAAGTTCCTGAACAGTCTACAACACATGGTGGCAGTATAACATCAAGATTGAGGGAACTAATAAAAATTGACAATCTGAAACACATCAGTAATTACAAAATTGAGTATGGTTTTCCTACTTAGAGGCTTCTTTCTCTGATTTCCAAATGTACACAACTCTATTATGTCTTTGAAATATCCATATACCAAACGCTGCTCCTTCTCTACCTACTGTTTGTAACTAGTACTAACAGCTTTAACTCATGGTCTTTGTTTCTTCACCACCTAGTTATTTTTTTTCTGTCTTTTTTTTTTTTTTTTTTTTAGATGTTGATGGACCTTTATTTTATTTATTTGTTCATATGCGGTGCTGAGAATTGAACCCAGTGCCTCACACGTGCTAGGCAAGTGCTCTACCACTGAGCTACAACTTCAGCCCCTAGTCATTTCTTATGTATGCAAATTCTGGCTTCAAGTCTTATTTGTCCATTGAAACTTAACTTTCCAGGATAACTAATGACCTCCTAATTGACTAATATTACAACATAGATAAAACTTGAAAATTCCCAGAGTTCTGTTAGCTATATAAGCTGCAAATAGAGTGTGTACAGATAGCAATGTATCTCCATTTTCTATATGTTTGGTTTTTTACATCCCAGAGATCCCATGTCACCAGAAGAATGGAATGAAATGGATATTCTCCGATGGAGGAGACAGCATAAATGCCCAAATGGCTCCCAAAGTTGACTGGGTCAATAAGCATAGAATTATGCAGCTAAAGAAGATTGTGTCCACTCCCTGACTTGCTCTGGTTTGCCCTTCCAACATGACATTTAATCAAATCTCTTCAACTAGTATAAATTCTGGTCCCATTTCATGGTAAACTCCAGCCATGCCTCTGGAAAATTATAATCTGATTCCAAAACCGCTCAAGATTAACAACAGTTTACAAAAGCAAAATCAATAAACAGCACCTACTTGGACTGATGCCCCTCCCAACACAGAAAATTAAGAGAATATAGCTTATGGAAAAAGAATAAAGAGCTTTCTTACTGTGAGAGTGGCCAGTGAGTTAGGAAACTAAGAAAGTGGAGCCTCAATGAAATGGTTTCAAGAAGGGTGGGATCCCCAAGAAATAAAAAGTACGGCTGGTAACACATTCGTCTGTCTATGGACATTTGGGTTGCTTCCTCCTTTTAGCTATTGTACATAATGCTGCTATAAACTTGAGCACACAAATATGCCTTGGAAACCCTGCTTCTTCCTCCTCCTCTTCTTCCTCCTCCTTCTCCTTCTCTTCTTCTCCTTCTTTTGGTACTGGGGATTAAATTCAGGGTGCTTTACCACTGAGCCACATCCCCAGTCCTTTCATTTTTATTTTGAGACAGGGTCTCAGTAAGTTGCCTCATTATATCATTGAGATTGGCCTCAAATTTGTGATCTCAAACTTGTGATCATCCTGGCTGATGGTGTTTTTTTGTTTTGTTTTGGTACCAGGGATTTAACCCAGGGGCACTCAACCACTGGGCCACATCTCCAGCCTGTTTTTATTCTTTTTTTTTTTTTTTGGAGGGGAGGCAGTACTGGGAATTGAACTCAGGAGCACTCGACCACTGAGCCACATCCCCAGCCCTATTTTGTATTGTATTTAGAGACAGGGTCTCATTGAGTTGCTTAGAGCCTCACTAAGTTGCTGAGGCTGGTTTTGAACTCACGATCCTCCTATCTCAGCCTCCTGAGCTGCTGGGATTACAGTCATACGCCACCATGCCTGGCTCCGTTTTTATTCTTTATTTTGAGACAGGATCTTGCTAAGTTGCTTAGAGTCTCGCTGAATTGCCGAGGCTGGCTTTAAACTTGCAATCTTCCTGCCTCAGCCTCTGTGGTCACTTGGATTATAAGCATGCACCACTGCACCCAGCTTCTGCTTGTTTTTGATAATAGCCATCCTAATAGGTATGAAGTAGTATTTCACTGTGGTTTGATTTGTACTCCCTGATGATTAGTGATGTTGAGCATCTGTTCATGTGCTTATTGTTTATTTGCATACTTTCTTAGGACTAATGTCTATTTAAGTCATTCACCCATTTCTGAATCAGGTTATTCTTTATTTTGTCATTGAGTTTTAGGAACTCTCATATATTATGGATATGACGAGCAAATATTTTCTCCTATTTTGTGGGTTGCTCCTTTACTTTGTTGATGGTGTCTTTTTAATGTATCAAAAATTATAATTTTCGGGGCTGGGGCTGTAGCTCAGTGGTAGAGTGCTTGCCTAGCATGCGAGAGGCACTGGGTTCGATCCTCAGCACCACGTATAAATAATAAATGAATAAAATAAAATAAAGATCCATCAACATCTCAAAAAAGTTTAAAAAATTATAATTTTCATGAAATGCAATTTGTTTTATTCTTTCTTTTGTTCACAATGCCTTTAGTGTCATACCTAAGAAATCTTGCCAGATCCAATATTTGAAGATTTTGCCTATGTTTGCTTCAAGAGTTTTATAGTTTTATCTCTTAAGATTAAGTCTCTGGTTCATTTTGATTTAATTTTGGATTTGATATAAGATAAAGGCCACCTTCATTGTTTTGCATGTGAATATCTACTTTACCCTACAACATTTGTGGAAAAGACTGTCCTTTCCCCCATTGAATGGCCTTGGCTCCTTTGTTGAAAATCATTACCAAGAGCATTTACTTCTGAACTCTCTAAAGATTCTGTTGGTCTATATGTCTTTATGCCAAAACCACACTGTTTTGATTACTGAAACTTTATAGTAAGTTTAAAAATTAGGAAGTGTGACTCTTCTAACTTTGTTCTTTTCAAGATTGGTTTGTCTGTTCAAGGTCCCTTGAATTCCATATGAAATTTAGGGAGGGTTTTTCTATTCTGCAAAAAAAGGAGGGGGTATATTTTAATAGAAATTGTATTGAATGCATAAAATTATGCAATATTGACATCTTAACAATTTTAAGTCTTCCAGTGAATGAACATGAATTATGCCTTCTTTGATTTTACTTGGCAATATTTGCAGTTTTTATCATACAAGTTTTCATATCCTTGGTTTATTACTAATGTTTTATTCTCTTTGATGCTATAATAAATAGAATTCTCTGCCTCTACCTCTACCTCTCTCCCCGCTCCCGCCACCCCCAGGCTGATCTTGATTTCTTGTGCTTAAGTGATCCTTCCACCTCAGCATCCAGAATGTTGGGACCCAGACTACAGGCTTGTGCCACCATGCCTGGCTTTTAATTCTGACTTGTAATTTCTTTTGTGGATTGTTCATTGTTAGTGTATAGATTTGCCACTGATTTTTTGTTTTTATTTTGTATCCTGCTAATTTGCTAAATTCATTTTTTAGTTCTAACAAGGTTTTGTTTGTTTGTTTGTTTGGCACCAAGGATTGAACTCAGGGGTACTCGACCACTGAGCCACAATCCCAGCCCTATTTTGTGTTTTATGTAGAGACAGGGTCTCACTGAGTTGCTTAGCGCCTCCCCATTGCTGAGGCTGGCTTTGAACTCGCAATTCTCCTGTCTCAGCCTCCCAAAGTGCTGGGATTGCAGGCATGCGCCACCATGCCTGATTAGTTCTAACAAGTTTTTTAAAAAATATTTTGTGTTTTCTACTTAAAAGATCATATCAGCTATAAACAGATCATTTTCTTCTTCCTTTACTATTAGGATTCTTGTTATTTCTTTTTCTTGCCTAATTGCTCTAGCTAGAACATCTAGTATGATGTTGAATAGAAGTGACAAAAATGGTCACTCTTGTCCTGTTCTTGATCTTAGAGGAAAAGCTTTCGTTTTTCTCCCTTGAGTCTAATGTTTACTATGAGTTTTTTATTTATGGCTTTTATTACGTTAGTAGTTTCTTTTTATTCCCAGCTCGATGAGTGTTTTTTTCATCTTTTGATAATGATGAGTGTTTTTTTCATCAGCTTTTGACAATCTGCATCAGTTGACATAATCATGTGCCCTCTCTTCATTCTGTTTATGTGGTATATTACATTGCTCAGTTTCAATATGTAGAACCATTCTTGAGTTACAGGAGTATATCACCATTGGTCATCATGTATAATTCTTCTTCCTCTTTTTTTCCCTTTTGGTACCAGGGATTGAACCCAGGGACACTCAACAACTGAGCCACATCCGCAGCCCATTTTTATTCTTTATTTCAAGACACGGTCTCACTAAGTTGCTTAGGGCCTCACTAAATTTCTTAGACTGACTTTGAACTCATGATCCTCCTGCCTCAGCCTCCCCAGCTGCTGGGATTATAGGCGTGCACCACTGCACCCAACCCATGTATACTTAAGATGCTGCTTAATTCCGTTTGCTAGTGTTTCATTGAGGATTTCTGCATCAGTGTTCCTAAGGAATATTGATCTGTGGTTTTCTTGTGGTGTCTTTGCTGGCTTTGGTATCAGGATATTAGTAGCCTCACATGATGAGTTAGGGAGAGTTTCTCCCTCTTACATTTTTTGGAAGAGTTTGAGAAGAATTGTTAGTTCTTCTTTATATGTCCAGTGGAATTCACCAGTGAAGCATGAGACCCAAGGATATTCTTTGTCAGGAATTTTTTATCATTGATTCAATTGCCTTATTAGTTATAAGTCTATTCTTATTTTCTCTTTCTTCATGATTCAGTTGTTCTATCCATTATTGAAAGTGGGTTATTTAATTCTCTGAATATAATTGTAGTACTGCTTATTTCTCCCTCCAATTCTTCCATTTTTGCTTCATATATTTTGATGATCTGTCATTAGGTGCTGAAAATTTTATAACTATTATATTTTCCCACTACATTGAAATTTGTATTATATCAATACAAATTTAAATTATTATATATTATAATACCCTTATTTATTTCTCATGAACTTTTTAAATTTATTTTTTTATTTGTTCTACTTAGGTATACATGACAGCAGAATGCAGTTCAATTCACTATACACAAATAGAGCACAACATTTCAATTCTCTGGTTATACACGATGTAGAGTCACACCATTGGTGCAATCATATATGTATCTAGGGTAATGATGTCAGTCTCATTCCACCGTCTTTCCTGCCCCATGCTCCGGAACTTTTTAAATTTAATATCTATTTTTCCAATATTGGTATAGCCACTTATACTTTTGGTTACTGTTTGCATGAAATCTCTTTTAATTGTTAACTTTCAATCTATTGGACCTAACACTGGTCTGTTTTATTTGTGGGATGCTTTTTATTCATTTTATTCATTGATTTGTTCATTCATTTTACAGTGATAGGAATGGAACCCAGGGCCTTGTGCCTGCTGGCAAGCACTCTACCATTGAGCTACATCCCCAGCCCCTACTACTTTTAGCCAGCATGTCATTGGATGTTTTCTTTTTATCCATTCTACCAATCTCAGTCTTTTACTTAAAAATCTATTCTTGTTTAATGCAAGAAGAAAGGACTTGTTTCTGTCATTTTGCTATTTGCATTCTAAGTGCCTTATAGCTTTTTTATTCCTCATTCCATGCATTACTATCTTCTTTTATGTTTAGTTGATTTTTTAAAAAATGTTTTAGCTCTCTTCTCATTTTCTTTTGTGTATAATTCTATAACTATTTTTTGGGGGGCTACCATTAATGATTACATAACATCCTACATTTATAACATCCTCATATGAATTAGACCAGCTTAATATAAATAACATGTCAAAACTCTGCTCCTATAATGCTTCTTTCCCACACCTTTCATTTACTGATGTCACAGATTTACTTCTGTATACGTTGTGTATACAAAAACATAGACTAATAATAACATTTATAATGCATTAATTTCTAAAACCATGTAGAAAACAAAGTGTGGAGTTGTCCAAAGTTATAATATTACAAGATTTTAGACTAATAAATGTATTGTGTGTTATACTTTTTATGAAATGAAATATTATTAGGAAATATTATTAACAAGTATATGTCAACAAATTGGAAAACCCAGGAGAAATAGATAAATTTCCAGACACATAAAACCTACCCAAATTGAACATGAGGACACAGAAAACCTGAATAGACAAGTCCGAAGCAATGAGGCTGAATCAGTAACTTTAAAATATTTTAAAAAAGAAAATACCAGGACCAGATGACTTCACTGCTGAATTTTACCACATTCGTAAAAAGCTAACACTAATTCTACTCAAACTATTCCAAAGTATTGAAAGGGAGAGAAACCCTCTAAACCTATTCTGTAAGGCCTATATTAATCCAGTACCAAAACCGGATAAGTCAGGCACAGTGACACACCCCTGTAATCATAGAGACTTGAGAGATTGAGGCAGGAATATTGCAGGTTCAAGGTCCACCTTAGCAACTTAGAAAGACTGTAATCAATTTAGTGAGACGCTTTCTCAAACTAAAAAATAAATAAAAAAACTTGGGCTGTAGCTCAATAGTAAAACACCCCTGGGTTCAATCCCCAGTAACAAAACAAAACAAAACCCCATAAGGACACAACAAATAAAGAAAACCATAGACCGATATCCCTGATAAACAGAAATGCAAAATTATCTATAAAATACAAGCAAATCAAATCCAACAACACATAAAGATTATACACCATGATCAAGTGGAATTTATTCTAGGAATGTAAAGATGGTTCAACATATGCTAATTGATAGATGTAATACATTGCATCAACATAATTAAGGATAAAAACCATGTGATCATCTCAATAGTTGCAGACAAAGCATTCAGTAATATTCAACATTGCTTTGTGGAAAAAAAAACACTTAAGAAATTAGGCATAGAAGGAATGTACCTTAACATAACAAGGACTGTACCTGACATAATCACAGCTTATGTTATGTTGAATAGGGGCAATCTGAAATTGTTTCCTCTACTATAAGAAACAAGTCAAGGATACCCACTTTCACAACTCTTCTTCAATATAGTACAGAAGGCTTAGCCAGAACAATAAGACAAGGGGAAAAAAATCAGGACAATCCAAATAGGAAAGGAGGATATCAAATCATCCCTGTTTGTAGATGATTGTATATGTAGAAAAATCTGAGGGTTTCTTCAGAAAGCTATAAGAATTCAGTAAGGTTGTAGGATACAAAATCAACATACAATGATCTCTACAATGAAAATTATAAAACACTAATGAAAGAAATTGAAGAAGACATACCAAAAAAAAAAAATAGAAAGAAATCCCATGTTCGTGAACTAGAAGAATTAATATTGTTAACATATTCATACTACCCACAGTGATCCAAATTGTCAATGCAATTCCTATCAAAGCACCCATTATTTTCTTCAGACATAGAAAAAAACATTCCCAAAATTTGTGTGGAGCCCCCAAAGTCTCCCAATAGCCAAAGCAATTGTGAGCAAAAAGAACAAAGCTGGAGGCATTACAATACTTAACTTCAAAACACTACAGAGCAAAAGTAACTCAAACAGCATTATATTGCATTAAAACAGATACATAGACCAATGGAACAGAATAGAGAACCAAGAAATAAATCCATATATTTTTAGTCAACTGATTTTCAACAAAGGTAGCAAGAACATACATTGGAGAAAGGAAAGTCTCATCAACAAATAGTGCTGGGAAAACTGGATATACATATGCAGAAGAAAGAAACTAGACACTTATCTCTTACCAAAAATAAAAATCAACTCAAGGGGCTGAGATTGTGGCTCAGTGGTAGAGTGCTCGCCTAGCACGTGTGATGCACTGGGTTCGATCCTCAGCACCACATATAAATAAATAAATAAATAAATAAATAAATAAATAAATAAATAAATATATTGTGTCCATCTATAACTAACAAAAATATTTTAAAAAATCAACTCAAATGGATCAAAGACTTAAATATAAGAACACAAACTCTAAAACCACTACAAGAAAATATAGAGGAAACTCTTTAAGATATTGATCTTGGCAAAGATTTTTTTCAATGACTTCAATGGTATGGGAAACAAAAGCAAAAATTGACAAATAGGATTACATCAAAGTAAAAAGCTTCTGTAGAGCAAAGAAAACAATCAACAAAGTGAGGCAACCTACAGAATGGGAGAAAATATTTGCAAACTATTCATCTCACAAGGGATTAAATTTTCAGAATATATAAGGAGTTCAAACAACTCAACAACAATAAATAAATAAATAAATAAATTGAATTTTAAAAATGGATGAATGACCTGAATAGACATTACTCAAAAGAGGATGTACATATGGCCAAGAAGTGTATGGGAAAAAATGATCAACATCACAAATCATCAGAGAAATAAAATCAAAACAATGAGATATTATCTCACCCCAGTTAGAATGGCTATAACCAAAAAAACAAAAACAAAAATAAAATGCTAGCAAGTATTGGAGAAAGCAAAACTTGCCTGCACTGATGGTGAAAATGTAAATTGGTACAGCCATTAAGGAATACAGCATGAAGGTTTCTGGAAAAAGTAAAAATAGAACTGACATATGATTCAGTAATCCCATTTCCAGGTATATGTCCGAAGTAATTGAAATAATATGTCAAAGAAACATCTGCAGTCACATGTTTATTGCAGCTCTATTCACAATAAACAAGACATGAACTCAACAGGGATAAATGGATTTAAAAAAAGGTGATATATCTACACAATGGAATATTATTCAGCCATTAAAAAAGAATGACATTCTATAATTTGCAGCCATATGGATGGAACTGGAGGACATTATGTTAACTGAAATAAGTAAGGCATCAAAAGACAAATGCCATGTGTTCTTACTATATTTGGAAGCTAAAAAGTTGATCTCAAGGAAAAAGAATAGAATACTGGTTACCAGAGCCTGGGAAGTGTGCGTAGAAGGGGGATGGAGAGACAATGGACAATGCTGGCAAAGGTACGATGAAATAATGCTACCTAATAATAATAATAGTGGGATCGTGTGGTTGACAGCAGTTCATTGAATATTTCAAAAGAGATAGTAGAGAGGCTTTTGAATGTTCCCATCAGAAAGAAGTTATGTTTGTCTGAAGTAATAGATGAGCCAATTACTCTGCTCTAATTATCACACTATATCTATGTATGGAAATATATGTATTGCACTGCATCCTTAAATATGTACAATTACTATGAATTAATTAAAATAAAAGCATGCTCATTAAAAAGTGTTTTGGTTAAGAGAAGGAAGAGGATGAGGAATAGTTCTGTTTTGTTTTTTTAACCAAGAAGGAAAAGTGCCACGATCTGCATGGCTGAATCTTAGAAACCGGTAAGGGGTGATGGGGGATTAAGAAGGACAAACACTTATAGAGAGAAAGCTGGGACCAGGTGGGACACCGTCCTCTGATGGAGGAACCATGACCTAGAGCTAGCTCAGTACATTTATTATATAGGTTTTATCATCAAAATGCTATCTATAGAAAAGTTTCTTCAAGGCAGGCAAGCTTGAAGTTCGAAGCGCTTGCAAGCAATTATAATTATCTGGTTACGCTCATAATTCTCTATCCCTGGCAGCTGGTGTCTGAACTCAGGGTCAAGATTGATACCATTCAGTGCCTTGCATAGAACTTCCTCAGGCAGGGTATCACCATAGCAACTGGGCAAATCTTGTCCTGTACCTTGGCACAGAAAGGTCCCAGAACAGCACTGCTGCAGCCCAGAGGCAGTCAAAGACCATGATCCAAGTCACCACTCTCCACAGAAAAGGATGTAGGAAGGAAAGGAAAAGGAAAAAGAGAAAAAGGAGAGGAAGGGGAAACTTATTTCTTAGTCTCAGATAAGCCATGACATATGTCATTAAGGTTGTAGTTTTAAACATGAGCTTTTAACAAAACAATACTATCATTAAGTAAAGTTTAGCTATAATCATCATATTTATTGTTCAGAATTTAAAAGTCGAATATAGGATTTCTATTTTGGTAACTGCAAGAGGGCCAGGAAACGTAGGGGAGCAAATGGAATCTTTGGAGAGACTTCCTGTCTCTGCCACCACTAGAAAACTGGTTTCAACAATCTGTCACTACTCAAAGGTGACCTGCACTTACGAGCAGGTCTTGTTGTGATGGAGGGGATTGGGAGCTGCCTGTTCCCCATTCAGAGAGAACAATGGTTGCCACGGGATGTCTCCTGGGGAGGATGATCATCTTTGGCTATCTTATTGCAGCCATTGGGTGGCCTCAACCTTGCCTGTTTTCTTTTAGTTTCAGGGAAATCCCTTCTCTCTGAGGAACTTCTAATTCCTTTTGAGTATGTGTGATCTGAGAGCCATCATATAGACAACATTACTCCAAAGGACTTGCTGCTCCTGTGATGGTAAGGGTTCTCACGTGGCTAGAAACTTCTGGTTATTTTCCATTTCCTTCCTACCTCAGTTGCTCTGGGGAATATGGTTCTTGCCATAAAGGCCTTGTATTCTACTATCTTTACTTGACTCTTGGGTGCAAGTTCCTATAAACACCCTACCATCCCAACCAAACATGAACTTGGAAGGAGATGTTGAGGTGAAGCTTGAGAAATCAGGCAGCATGATGGCTGAGAAATAAGGAGAATCTAGAAAACCCCAAAGGCAACTCTAGTTGAGTGGAAGATTTGGGAATATAGCACAGTATCTCAACCCTTTTCCTTCTTTGGTTTCCTTTCTTTGGCACCACAGCCTTTCTGGTTGGATAGTAGCTCCAAAAAGGTTCTCTCTTCTACAGCATGGCCCTATCTATTTTGTTTCCTCACCTTTCCTAAGAGGTATCCTCAGCTTAAATGGATGAATGAAGACAGCTTTAGTTAATTCCCTGTCACAGACACTAAAAAATGACAATAGATCTGGTCATCCATGCAAAAGGTACAGAATGCAGAGAGTGAATAAAACAAGCCCCTGCTTGGCCTTTCTCATTTTAGAGGGAAAAAGTTGGGGTGATTCCTTGAAATAGAAATGGAAGCGGGGTGTAGTGGCGCACGCCTATAATCCCAGCTACAAGCCCCTGCTTGGCCTTTCTCATTTTAGAGGGAAAAAGTTGGGGTGATTCCTTGAAATAGAAATGGAAGCGGGGTGTAGTGGCGCACGCCTATAATCCCAGCTACTCGGAAGGCTAAGGAAGGAGGTTCACAAATTCTAGGCAAACTGCAGCAATTTAGACCCTATCTCAAAATTTAAAAATGAAAATAAAAAAGGCTGGGGATGTATCGCAGTGGTGAAGCACATGCCTACTGGGGTTCAATCCCTAACACTATACTACACACACACACACACACACACACACACACACACACAGAAGTGGAAAGAGAAAGAGCATCCATGTGCTTTTCTGAGTAGAAGGTACTTAAGATCCATATTTCTCTGCATTTTTCTCTTCAGAGCTACATCCAACCCTGGCATCATGTACCATTGCCACTGGAAATACATCCTAGCAATCATGTCACTGTCACTCATGCATATGTTCCTCTATAAGAAAATCTACCATGGTGAATATAAGCATTTTGGGGTGAGTACCAGAACCTGATAATAGAGCCAATTTTCAAGTATTAAATGGGAAAGTAAATATAGTCAGTATTGAGGTCTCGTCTGTGTACAACACTCTAAAATCACTACAAATATTCTCAGAAAAGAGAGGTGAATTTTTAGAGCAAATTTTTTAATTGAACTTAAAAAGAAGTACTTATAATTGAGAAATTTACTTTCCCAAACAAATGGGAATTTATTTTCTGTCAATTGCCCATCAAGAAGCAGCGGGGGGAAAGTAATTTGTTATAACTCATTGTGACAGTGCAGAAAAATAAGCAAAGAATGAGGAAATTTATAGAAGAAAACAGAGCAATATTAGACGCAAGAATTGGATATTTGACAGCTAATTATGGTTACCTAAGAGACACCTTTGGAGAGGGATAAGAATGGAAGTTGTCTGAAACTCCAGGATTTCCTGAGCTTCCCTTCAGAAATTCCATAAAGGTTTTCTACACTGTTGAAAATTACTAAATATGAAACATGTCAGCTTGAATCACAATTTTTTAAATTCATGATTTTCAAACAGCCATTTTCCCCTGGGCTTTGAGATATGGATAGGACATGAATAGGGATAGAGAAGAGGAGGGGGCATTCTAGGGGTAAAGAGGATGGTGCAGACACCTCTACAGGACTGTAACTGATTGGCAGGACCTCAGGCAATGACGACCAAGTGGCTGCTGCCACCTCCCTCCCTCACCAGGGCCTGCCAGGGAGATGTAATTCATCACATTTCTCACATGAAGCCACTTGAAGTAACTTCTCCACTCTAAACATCGTCGAGCGAGAAGACCAAATCCCACATAGGGCGCACTGAGGCTTTGGAATCCACATTTTGTCTGGATCGCCTCAGACCAGCCAGACAGAAGCACATGGTGGCCTGCGGAAGTGGTGCACCACTAGGAGTGGTCAGACTGAGCGAGAGAAAGGACTTCAGACTGAGATGGGGCTGTAAGTTCCCTAAGCGCAGGACCAGGCCTTGTCTTGAGCATCTCTCTCAGAACCCAGCCCTTGTCTTGAGCATCTCTCTCAGAACCTGCCTCAGGAGAGGCAGATGACATTGGCCAGCCTACTGATGGTAAAGACAGGAGGTGCAGGGTGTGGCCAGCAGGCAAGTCTTTACTCTGCATGGGCCTAGGGACTTCCTAGAGACATTGCACACAGACCTGGGCCACACTTGCCCCACTCAGGACCATGGCTTCTGCTGGGAAGTGCCTTGAGGGCTCCTGACCAGGTGGAGAGGATGGGTAGCTGAGCCCTGGCATTCATTCTCCCTGGTGACGGGGTCTTCGGGCTCGCTCGGCCTGCCCTCAAGGGGAATGTACCCCTCAATTGTCTCCAGAGGATCTGGAGGTAAACCTCAGGGCTGATACATATCTATCTTGTCCTTCAGCAGACAGTTCAGGAACAAATGAACTTGGAAATCAGTAACCACCTGGAAGCATTCAAAGAGATGCAGAAGAAGTCCCCTGTGCTCCAGCATGCCAACTACAAACTCCTGGCTGGAGCCCTCCCCAAGGAAA